>WAAD01022493.1:17756-195711 GCA_013389945.1 Fregata magnificens
AAGAGCAAGAGTCAGAGAAAAGAAGCAGGTATGCTATTATCAAAAAAAAAAAAAAAGAAAAGGTACTCCCCCCCAGCAATCGGATTGTTGCCTAATGCAGGATGTCTTTTGTTTCTGCATGCTGAAGGCTTTGTTATTGCACAGCAGAGGCACTCACTGGAACTAGTCATCTTTTCTACGTAAAGAGACCTTTATGTGGCTTTAAGTTCTATTTTTTTGTTTATGTGCAGCGTTCCTTTCTCCTGAAAGTAGATGATCATCTGTTCATTCAAGGTCTACAGCTTTTTGAAAGCCTTGCCCATAACTATTGCAGGTGATTTCTACGTTTGGAAGAATTCAACCCAGTTGAATAAAATAGAGTACGGAGACGGGAAAACTGCTGGTCAAATACAGTTTCTACATGTTGAGTGATGCAGATGCTCAAAGTTCGCTGCATTTAATTATACATGTGGTTTTTTCATACATTGGTCTGTTGACATGGTTGTAAAACTATTTTCATCCAGCTGAACTCTGTGACTTTTATCAAGTTTATATGATAGGGTTTTCATCATGGTCCCAAAGGGCTTTAAGTGTCCAAAGGCTAGCAGGTAGCATTTCTTTTCCACATAAGGGAAGACTTGTTTCCACTAAAAATATGCAAAACTATGAAGTGGTGCTAGTAAGAAGAGGACGACGGTTTGGAATAAGGTTTATACTGTAGTAAACTGAGTGATAGGCATTGTCTTGTACTGTGTTAATAGTAGTGTCAATAATAGAAATAGTAATGTAACATGAGGTAGTTATTTTGCAGCAAATATCTTCATAATTATGTGGGAAGCTAAGAAACCAGAGGGAGAGATGCTTATTTAAATTATAACGTAAAATATGCTAAACAGAACCATTCCTAGAGAGTGATGAGGCAAGACTGAAGTTTTCTTACATGTAAGTTTAAATACCTACCTGGAGAAACAAAAATGTGCTTAGGCTTCTAATGTGCTTCGGCTTCTAATTGCTTGCTTGGATGGAGCTGTGTGAAGGTTGTGTTTGTAAATCTTTTCTATGCAAATGTTGTCTGCCTCCCTGACTGCAAGCATTTTTACAACAATTATTTACAGGTTTGTCTTATTACGTTCCTCTCATAAAACAGACTGTTTTAAATAATAATCTGTGTCAGAAATGATAATTAAAAAATATCCTTATCTTCTGTTGCAGTACATGTCTGTTGTTAGGACTTTTATAATAGTTATGAACACTTTATAAATTCAGCCTCTTATTTTGCCAACTTATAAAAATGGATTGAAAAGGAAAATAAACGTAACAATACCTTCAAAAGACACCAAATGGTGTATTAAAATATGTATTGTTAAACAAATTACTTTCTAGGTGTTTTTGAAGAAAAATGTTCTTTAACATGTTAAAGTTTTTTTTTAAATCCTTGTGTTCATTCAACAGGTTTTTAGTGACATGTTGCTAATGCAACAGATACTTTCAAATAATCGGCATGTTATGTCAAGAAATGCATATGTTCTTTTATATTGCTTGTGGCATGTTCTGTCTTTGTTAATCCTTCTATACCACTCAAAGTGGTTTAGAAGTGAAGACACAATAAAAAGGTTAAGGTCTAAATTCTGTTCTGATTTGCTGCAGCCCTTTGGCGCTGGGCATCACTAGGGTTAAACGGGGCATAAGTCACGACAGAGGTTAATCTTGGAGTAAGCTGGAGTTATCGAATGTAAGTTAGACTTTATTTCCTAGGGGAGAAAAAAAGAAAACATTTTGCATAAGATTTCTCCAATTTGAAGAAGACTGACAACATGATGAATGGTCTCCATTTATGATTAGCACTATTACAGCTTTTGACTTGTTGTTGTCTTTATGTGTGGTATTAAGAGGAGTCGTGTCAGTGCATGACTCTCAGGTCTGGCAACTCACATTAGGTAGTACTGATCTGTTGCTTAAGGAGTTCTGGACCAAAAGTCATCTTCCCACTTCTCAAACGCGACATTTTCCAGTGTGAATTGATTTGTGCCAGTTTGATTAATGATCTGTTATTGGTCTGTCCGGGAACTGAAGTAGAACAAAACTTGCTTCGACCACAGGCAAACCAACATTGGTACCTGAATGGGAGAAGGTACTGATTTGACTCCCTGCTGTATTTTTAGTTAGAGCTTTGCCCAGCAGTGCTCCAGTTCTAAGTAAGTTTGCTTTGATGCTGTGGCAGTATAGATTAACTTCTATGTGTAGAGGTTTAAATGTTGTGTTGAACTGGTGAAAGCTGTTCCTCTTAGGCTCTGGTGGTAAAATTGAAGGGCTTTTATGGTATCAAATGAAAAAAAAACCCAGAACCAAATAGAGAAGGAAAACCAGAAAGGCCTTGTGAGCTCTTTGATTCCTCACTGGTTTATCTACTTCAAAAATAAATTTTCAAAACTGCCCAAATGTAATTTAGGAGTGTGAGCTCATTGGCAGTGGTAGTTGCTGTTTTTCATTAACAATACCAGGAGGACAGCAATGATTTCATGGAAGTATGTATATAGCTTGTGGCATCAAAACAGTGGCATGTAAATTCCCGTTTGAGTACAGACATAACTGTGTACAGCAATTTGCAAACAGACCTGTCCTGTTTGGTAAATTGTCTTCATACAGACTGGTTGAACACTTGCCTTCCCCGCCTGTGCCCCCCACCCCCCGCCCCAACTTTAAGCACACTATTATGAAATACTCCTTTGCATTTCATAAAAGATAGCTTGTTGTTGGATATTTCTGTCCTATTGTTGATATAGGTTAGTTCTGATTATTATTAAATTACCTTTTGCAATATAAAACCTATGTTTATAATGGAATACTAATTTTACTGGGTTTTAGGAGCCTCTTTTATTCACTGGAACTATGAGGAAAAACTTAGATCCTTTCAATGAATACACGGATGAAGAGCTGTGGAATGCCTTGGAAGAGGTGACTTGTTAAATCTAATAATGTACATCTGATATTTACAAGCCAAATAACACTACGGTGCTTGCGTGCATTAGGTTTGATAAGGGCATAGCTGTTGATGGAGAAAGGTAGACCGTTGTGTGCGCATTTGTATATGTGTGTGTTTGTGCCTGAGTGTGTAGACATGTATATTGTTATATGTCTTTTATGAAAAAATTATCCTTTGGGATGATGCTTTAGTTACATTTTGATTCATATCTTAGTTTTAATGAACATTAATAGATTCTTAACAATGTGCTTTAATGTTTTTAGAATTCTAATAACTGACACACTGTGTAATCCAACTTGGCACTTACCCATTTTGTGTCAGAATATAAAAGGTAAACCTTGCATACTTATTGTTGTGTCATCAGACACACAATAGCTGATTTAAAAGAGAGTTACTCATCCTACAATATGTTGACATGTCAACAGGTGCAACTGAAGGAGGTTGTGGAAGATCTACCTAATAAAATGGAGACGCAGCTGGCAGAATCTGGGTCTAATTTTAGCGTTGGTCAGAGACAGCTGGTGTGTCTTGCCAGAGCGGTTCTAAAAAAAAACCGGATCCTTATCATCGATGAAGCAACAGCAAATGTGGACCCAAGGTAAAAACAAAATCTGTCATGTTACGATGAGCTGTTTTTTCTTCTAATATGATCATCTCTACTGTAGCGATGAACCTAAATGCTTTGTAGTTCTTGTAGTTTGTATTGCTGTTTTGTGTTTTTAATGGTAGCGTCATAGTTGTCTGTTCAAAGTGGGGCGGTTGAGCTTTAGCTACAGAACAGTTGATATAAACGAAGCACTCAAAATATCCCTAATTTCAATGCATTCCACAAAGTAGGGAAATTAATATTCAAAGTTTATTTGTCCTGCAGCCATAGACAAGAAGACAAGAACGTCCTTGGAAATGCACATCACTAACATCAGAATCACCATGAAACAAGTTGAGTTCTGTTGATTTCCGGAAGAAATGTCTCTTGGAATTAATTAATTAATTAATTAATCTCCACCACCCCCCGAAAAAACCACTCAAAACTAGAAAGGTGAAAAATGGCTATAAGCCAAACCGGATACTTCTGGTTATGAGATGCTATCCCTCCAGATGGCTCAGATGCCGGTGTAATAAGTTGCAGATAAAATAGGGGCGGGGGGGAAGATAAGCTGTCCTAAACACCACAGGAGTTGCAAAACAGATTTGGAGATGTTTAAAACTACAGGAGGGTCTCATTTATCATTCATTATTTTGTCTTGTATAATTCAGGCCGGGAGAACTTTCCTGAATTCATTCCTGTTTGAACTAGAGTGTACTTCTAGAAGAACATCCAACCTCAATAGAAAAAAAATTCAATGACAACCCTTGTTAAATTGTTCCAATAGCTAAGTGCCCCCACTGTTAATTTTTGAAACATTTGAAATGCTGGTGGAAATATTTTGGAAACAATACTGCAAACGTACTGCATCAATTAGTCTGAGCTGAATATATAGTTCCAACAAACTATGGCTTGAGGGAGAACTCAAAGTCCAAAGAGGACAATAACACAGCAAGTCCCTCAAACAGATGCATTAAGGATTTTGTATGTCATCTGGGCGTGACTCATTTTTATAACATCTTCTTGGGGGAGAAGTGGTGCCACTGGGGTAGCTTTGCAGTTCAGCTGACAGTGTATTTCTAAAACCTTTGGAGAAGTGCATTCCCTTCCCAGAGGTTCTCGTTTTTTTTTTTTTTTTTTTTTTTTCTTTTTTGAGTATTAGTTTATTTTTGGCTGAGCTCTGATAGATTAACTGTGATTAATCATAGCTGTGGAAATTTAATACCATCTTATTCATCCTCCCTATTTTGGCATCTCACATGTGTGTGTTCTCAACTTACACTATCCATTTAATTGATCTTGATTAATGTGTGCTGCAATATATATTATAATAAGGTAAATGTTTGTTTGTATCAACTCTAGGCATAACAATACAAATAATAACTTGGAACTTCTTCTTTGAATTCAGTTTGCATTACAGTCGTTATTACCTTTTCCTTAACGTGCTGCTATAACTAGAGCCGAGTATTTTTCAGCTGTGCAATCTGATAGGACGCTCATCAGGAAATGCTGATGTGGGTTGCTTAACTGAGCAGTTGAGGAGGCATTTTTGGCATGTAAGGAAAACCTCCTCCTCTTCTGATGCACAACCCCCATACCTGGCATCCTTGTCTCTAGCCTGGCGGCAAGCACACATTGTATCAAGCACCTGGGATAGGAAACCGTGGGGAGCTGCCGCTGGCTCTGGAGATATTATTTCTTTTTTTTGTTTTTCTGGCTCTTGATCTCCTTGCCTCAACCACTGCTGCAACTATGTCCCTTCTCCAGTTCAACCTGGAAGCAAATGTGAGGAGACAGGGTTTGGGGGTGGGAGGAAGGGAAGGAAGGCTGAGGTGGCATGAGGCATTGGCTACAACAACGGGGTGAGGTGTGCACTGTACCTTCCCCAGGGCTGAGGGACTCCCCATCATATTTCTCCAGCTCAGCTAGGCCATTCTTGTCTGCTGCTGAGTGAAGCTGAGCAAAGCAGTGAAGGGAAGGAGTTTGAAATGCACCTTTCTCCCTCCTTCCTACATCTTCCAGCTCCCATATCTACCCTTATTATTTCTCTTGCTCCTCATAGCTACCAGCTGCTCTGCATGCTGCAGGGGTGTCAGCGCTGTCATGAGGGAGAGGGGGAGCTTGCCGTAAAGAAGATTGCCCTAAGTCAGACTACTTGCATGTTTTACGTGATGACTGACAGATGTTTGATTTGATCTTATCTTCTTGGTCCTGAAGCTGGCATTCTTATCCCGAAGAATGGAATCATTTTATAGCAGTTGAACCATTCTGCAAAGTTGTATGAGATCCGGAGCAGAAGACCTGGAAATCTTTCTGTAGTCACTTTGGAGATATATTGAAACAAAATTCTTAGTAACTGAGCCTTTTTTTAAACATTGAGTAAGTTGAACTTATTAAGCTGTCTGTGCACTGACTACAGTATTATGCGTTAACTCATTTTTTTACTGCTTATAGAGGAGAAAATTTTTTGGGACCAGTCCACTGCCACGTTTTCACATTGGTTGTTCATTGGGTCTGGTAAAAACAGGCATTGCTCATACTTCAGTTCATTAGCCAGCTTAACCTTGTAAGGTTTAACCTCTTGTTACATCTAACTGCTATCTGTAACTGTTTCTCTTTTGGGGAAATTATCCAGAGCCACTCAGGAATTGTGTAGTGTGAGATACGCTTCCAGGACAATCCCAGGAGGACATTAGTCTGAATATAATGACTTATCCAGTGTTCCTTTCAGCGGCTTTGTTGCTTCTCATTCAGGTCGTATTTATTCTTGCTCTTTAGATAGTTTTTTTGGTTTAGTGGGTTTTTTGGGGTTTTTGGTTTTTTTTGGGGGGGGGGGGGTGTTTGTTTGTTTGTTTGTTGTTTTTTTTTTTTTTTTTAACACAGTCAACTAACTCAGGTCACACCAGATATTGCGTTGCTGTGAAACTTGCTGTTAGATCCGCAGCTTGCGGTGCCGGTGGGACAGCCATACGACCATTTTGTGCTTTCTTATTGTGCTGTTCCTTGTGATGGGGAGTATCGTGGTTCCCATTTTTATATAATCAGATTAGGGTTGAGCTTTTGTCATCCAGCAGCCCTCGTTTGGTATTCAGGTTGCATCTTTGGTTTCTAATGTGCCTGAAAGATGATGGTGTTTAATCCACTGAGGTGGGTGACGGAATCAGTTGGCACTTGTCTGGCAACTTTCTCAGTGTGGGTAGGTGCCACAAAGGGTCCATTTATGCCCTGAAAAAAGGACAGAACTGCTGCTTCCTCTGGCACTTTTCTAGAGGGTAGACGGCTCTAATTGGCATGTGATATAGTCTCTGCACTCTGTCAGCACGTAATTCTGTACACAGATCTTTTTCTTAGTCTTTCGTATTTTCTTGCCTGTCCTACCTTCTTCCCAAGATTCTTCTGGAGGTTACTGATGGTGCTTGTGCCTGCCACCCCAGAAACTATACTCCAAGATCTGCCACGAACCTTAGAGAGAATCTGGTCAAGTCCCTATCAGTGAACATGGCTGCATGAGATTTCATACTGTGATATTTGACGATGGAGCTATTAGGTCTGTTTCTGATTACTTTGTAGTCTCCTTTTAGAACATTTGTCACACCCACAGTACAGCCAGCAGTTTCTCATTAGGGATAAGCTTATATTCAAGAAATACCTGTTTAAGATAATAGTTTGACAGTATCTATCTAAGAATGAGAAATGGTTTCTATTGTAAGTGTAGGAAGAGGTGGTGCTATAAGGAATGCACATAATAAGGGAAGATAAAATAAATGAATGCAGAAGACAGGGATGTTCAAGAATAAGGCATTCTTCTCGGATAACAGGAGGAATAACCTGAGAGTTACAAATAATTTTGAGCCCTTTAAAAAGTTGTTTTCAAAATTCCTGAGCAAGCTACAATTCTCTGTGCTTCTTAGTAGCTCTGCAGGAAACCTCACCTTGAGCTTGACTATAAGGAAAGAAAAAGGCTGTCTCTACATTATTCTAGGGAGTACTGAACCTTTTGTTTCTGTTTCGCTGTCTCTAACCATTGCAGAGAGCACATCCCGCTGTCTATATAAGCCTCTTCCCTACTGAGCATTTTGATGTATTGCCCTGATTTTTTTCTTTTGAAAGTAAAAATAGTCAGGTCATTGAGGCATTGCTGAGAAGACAGCAAAAAAAGATACATGCATTAACACTGGGGTGAAAGCGCTGGTATCGCTGTGATGTGGGGCATTAATGATGAACAACTTCCTTTTCTTAAGGAGACTGTTAACACACAGGGCTAAAGAGCCTGGCTCTTTCCTGACTTCTCCTTCCGTCTCTTTGCCTGATTGCATACTGGCCTTGGTTCAAAAGGAGGAGTTGAGGAACACGTGCTTCCCACCATGTTCTTTAGCTTCTTTTAAGAAGTAGGAGCAGAAGGACCAAGCCTTCTCAGACTGCAGCCCAGAACCCAGTTCTCTGAAGCTCATGACAGAGCTTAAATGTTTCTGTCCCCAGATGAAGATGACAGTCAGCATAGATGGGAACTCTTACTTAACTGTTTATATCTTCCTTCTCTGATGAGTCGTCCTGTCATCAGCAGAGATCTGTCTGTTCCTTTGTCATGCTGATTGCTTAAACTTAGTTTGTAACAGAAGTTATGTTCAGTCCTTCAGTGCATGAGCTTGCGCTTTCTACTGTCTCTAAGTCATCCTGTTCTTCCAAAGTTGTCTTTGTCCACTTTTTATTGTTAGCGCCTCCTGACATGGTGGCATCAGAACAATTCTTTTTGCTTAATTTATGCAGTGATACCAAGTATTTATCATGTGCAGACAGATTCAATGTAGAGTACTACTTCTGTCTAAAAAAATAATAATTTGTCAGAGGAAGACGTGTTGCATGAATCTTTGTTGTATTTTATTTGATTTTCCAGTTGCTTTTAACAATTTGAAGAATTAAAGTTTTGCAAGCAACTGGTTAAAGCCAACGTGGCTGCCTAAATATACCAGTTTGTCCAGATATCTCCTTTGTCTTGTTTTAACCCTGTCTACAGCATTTGTTATTCTCCAGTCATTATATATAAAAGTACAATTTCATGTTTTAATAGAAATCCTGGAAATGAGACCCATGCCTTCAAGTGCCTGACTTCTAGGCTGGAGCTTCCTTGGTCCAACTAACCCCCATATATTTTGAGGTTTTTGTGTCTTCCTTCTATCTTGGATGAGAATTTTAGTTTCTGTACCTTTTTCTCCATTATTGCCACTCATCGTTTTTTTGAAGGCTGGTGGGCAATATGTGAGTATTCCCACGGCCTGGCTTTGTGCCCAGATTGGGAGCCAAGGCTTTCAGTGCAATGTGGGCTGTCAGGTGCCTCTAGAGGGCGTTCATCACCTGATGGCTGCCTAATTCAGGTGCTCTGATTCACCTTCCAGCCATGCCTTTCCCCTTTCATTGACTAAAGAGAAGACTATATGGATTTCCACATTTAAGCCTGACTGGTATGCTCTAAGTTAGGTGGTGTCAATGCTTCTCTTGTACAGTTAGTTACTCGAATAATCTCCAGTTTTATGAGTATTGCACCTCTTTTGCCTTAATGCTTGTTTATACAGCTAAAGAACATCTTAGTGTCTTATGTATCTTTCAGCATAATTTTATTTCCTTTTCATGGTTCTCAGCTTTATTTGTGACACTTATCACTTTAACCCTGTACTTCAGTGTCTGTGCTCTAGCTTAGTTTTCATTCTTTACAAGTCTTATGTTTCCTCCTGATATTCTTTTCTTAGGTGGTTAATTCATATAGTAGGTTGAGGCTCTTAACTTGAAAGCTTTTATCCCTTTCCTTGGGTTGTGCATTCCAGTTAACACTTTTGGTTTACGGAATATGCTGAGTTTTCTTTTTTCTGTGTTCAAGTTCTTGAGCTACTCCAGTCCTAGTTTAGTTTACCATCCACCTGCTTTAATCCCCTTTCGCAGTTGAAAGGAAGAACCTTAGTTATAGGCTGTCTTGTGTTCATTCTTCAGTTGATTTGCAATGAAGGATATTTACTTTCACCAACTTTTCTTCGCTGCTTGCACAAACTAAAGCTTGAAAGGAAATAACAATGACTTTTTTTTGGTGTAGAAATCTGTAGGAATATCTGACTCTACCGAATTTTCCTCTTTCTGTAACCAAAGCCTGGGAAGTTAGTCTCCTGAAATGAAGTCTGTTACTCTACTTGCAAGAAGAAACTCTTTCCTCCTCAAGTATTAGAGGATAGATTTTGGATTATGTTTCATGATATGCCTCCAAGTCATCTAATACAATGAGAGGAAGAAGCACTGTAATGACTTTATAAGCATATTTCCTGCTATACAGTCATGTTTAATGAAGTCATAAAACCTGCCTGCCATTCAGTTATCCATGCAAACATCTTATTTTTGTCTGCATTGCTCTCGCTGTGTTTCAGAACAGATGAATTCATTCAAAAGACGATCCGTGAAAAGTTTGCACACTGCACAGTGCTGACCATTGCACACCGCTTGAACACCATTATTGACAGTGACAGGATTATGGTAAGACAGTTAACTGCTTAAAATTCTTCTTCTTTTTTTTTTTTTTTCTGAAGAAGAATAATGTTATTGGCTCTTTCTTCTTAATTTTGATCCAAAAGTGGGCAGAGGTTTAAGTTGTATTTTAGACTTATCAAAGTTAACCTAGTTATCCTAGTTACTGTGATTGGCAACTCATAAAACTGTAGAAGTAATGACCTGAAAAGACTTCTTACATGGTCTGGCCCTGTGGTTTCCAACCTGCGAGGCACAAACGCATTGCAGGTGAGGCGCAGCCACAGAGCTGAGCAAATAAACTCTGCCAGCACTAGGAGCCTGTGAAGACACACCCAAGAGGCTCTGGACAGAGTCAGCTGGATTCAGTCAGGTTTATTAATTCAGTCTCGGTGGGCTGAGGGAGGCAGTGACAATAGTTAGTGGTGTGGGATGTGTGAGGAGGAAGTGGTAGAGGTTCTGGGGCAGGAGACATGGAGGTAAGGAGGTAGCAGCTGCCCTGGGGCAAGGGTGGTGGTGGGAGAAGTGGAACTAGACTGGTGAGGTAATGAACATGGCCAGCTTTCTAAAGCAAGGTTCAAACAGAAAAGATGAAGCACCTACCAGTCCAGCAGCCTCTGCCATCTTTGTTCCCAACAGAGCAGTGGTATACTCTGCCACTGTGAAATACCCTCTCTGCCATCTTGTCTGCCCCATGGTGCGTTGCACACACATAGAAATTAGGAAATACTTGCTGATTATTTTCATAAAGGCAATGGTCTTCCCTAGGCTCTCAGGAGATTGGGCTGGTTTGTCTCCTTGAAATGATGTGCAGCCTGCAGTTTTGCAATTTTCTGCAGTAGGAACAGGAACCCTTTGCAAACATTTTCTTCACAGCCAGTTAATGAAGTAACTGACGGAGTGGGCAAACCGTGTTCGTCAGTGGAACTCAAATTTAACTGGGCTTCAAGCAGAAATTACCCTTCACCTCTCAGTGGTAACCTTAAAAAGAATACTTTCTTCAACTTCTGTTTTGTGAAAATGAAGCATGTTAATTCCTTCCATGTTTTTTTTACTGGATGCTCAAAACATTTTAAAATCTGTGATTGAGTTACAATGGTTGCCTGAAGTACACAAAATAAAACAATTGGATCTACTGAGGTGAGTGGTGTTCTGAGGAGTAGAATAGGTTGTGAACTGAGTGATTATAGTTTACTTACAAAGAGAGAAACCAGCAGAACTGCCATAAGTAGTCATATAATTGCAAGCATTTAACGTATAATAAATAAATATTTTCTTCACTGGTGAATACCTCCCCATAGGTCTAATGGATATGTTGGTGTTTTCTACAACTAAAGTGAACAAAAGATTTGTGAGGAAACAACTGTGACCTAATTAATAGCTCTGTGTGTTTGTTAGCTGTCCAAAGGGATTTCTGTGGGTTTTGGTTCATTAACTACCATTAACATGTTATGCACAGAATGCTCTTTCCATGAAGATGTTTTCTTAGTTTTACCTTTAATATCATGCAGTTGTAATGAAAACCAGACGTTTTATTTACTTTTTTGCCAAAAGTCATTGGAACAAAGCATAGAAATCGCCCTTCTCCCCAAACTGCTCAGTATTATTACCAACTATATAGCTACTCTACTGCATTGTTACAGTCTGTACGTTATTCTTAACCTTATGTTGTTTCAGTTTAGCCACCATTAAGATTTCTAGTTTCCTAAAAGTCCATTTATGTTCATACATTTTTCTAATACAGTCTTTTTTGAATGCCTTTGACGTCTTTAGAATATTAAGGAACAGATTTGCAAGAAGATGTGCCTTTGAGTCCGCAGTCATTAGTAACTCTTAAATATCTTTTTGTCTTTTTACATTGCTCCATTTTGATCTTCTTACAGATTTCTGTAATTTTTCAGGGAGAGAGGAGAGTGAGAAGCATAGGACAGAAAAAAGGAGGAAACTGACATGTGACCCCTTAACAAGCCTGTTTTCTTGACATCCTTATTCAGTTATTGATACTGTTTCCAGACAAATCAGAAATATGATTGCATATTTAGAATGATCAGAGTTATGGCAGATGTGCTTTTGTTACACTTTTAATTACTTGGTTTACTCAGGCATGTAATTCCTAGTGGGAATATAGCAGAATTTTGGAAGAATAAGAAAAATGTGTGTTCAAAATGCAAGGAAAAAGAATATCCCTCTAGAAGACTAACTATTAACGAGTGCTGTTAACAATAAAGACAGCATTCATGGAAAATTAATCCTTTACTTAAATATCACAAAAATTTAGAAGATTCAGCTGAAGAAAGCTTTCAGTGTATTTTAAAATTCAGTTAGTCAATAATGTGTTTTAGTAATTCACAAATTTAACTTGATGCAGTGTCATGGTTTAACCCCAGCCGGCAACTAGGCACCACATAGCCGCTCGCTCACTCCCCGCCGGTGGGATGGGGGAGAGAATCGGAAGAGTAAAAGTGAGAAAACTCATGGGTTGAGATAAAGACAGTTTAATAGGTAAAGCAAAAGCCGCGCACACAAGCGAAGCAAAACAAGGAATTCATTCACTACTTCCCATCGGCAGGCAGGTGTTCAGCCATCTCCAGGAAAGCAGGGCTCCATCACGCGTAATGGTTACTTGGGAAGACAAACGCCATCACTCCGAACATCCCTGCCTTCCTTCCTTCCTTCACCCAGCTTTATATGCTGAGCATGACGCCATATGGTATGGGATATCCCTTTGGTCAGTTGGGGTCAGCTGTCCCAGCTGTATCCCCTCCCAAATTCTTGTGCACCCCCAGCCTCCTCGCTGGTGGGGTGGTGTGAGAAGCAGAAAAGGCCTTGACTCTGTGCAAGCACTGCTCAGCAGTAACTAAAACATGGGTGTGTTATCGACACTGTTTCCAGCACAAATCCAAAACACAGCCCCATACAAGCTACTATGAAGAAAATGAACTCTGTCCCAGCCAAAACCAGCACATGCAGATTCTTTAAGAGTAAAAATGCAGAAACTGAAGTGCATTGTTCTTCCGTGACATGGTATTATTAAAAACCCTGGTTTTGTTTCTCCTTTAACTGAGACCTCTAGGTGCAATAATGCCTTCACTTATTAGCCATCCCAAATCTCTGTTGTTTGCTATCATGGTAAGTTTGTTAGAAAATGGGGGAAGAACAACAAAGATGGAACCTGGCAGTTGGGATATTAACAATTGTCTTTTGACAAATAATGGGTAAAGTTATTTTTTCAAACAAATTTTGAGGAAACTTATTCAACTCTCTTAACTCAATCACAAAAGTCCAAGCCCATTCTTGAACAAGTATACATAACCTGAACATACACTAGCATTTCCCTCCCTTCCCATTGAATCAGATTGAAAGGAACCTCAGGAGGTCTCTTGTCTAACCTCCTGCTGAAAGCAGGGTCAGCACTAATTTCAGATCAGCTTGCTCGGGGATTTTTCCAATCGGGTCTCGAAAACCTTGAAAGATGGAGATTCCACAGTCTCTCTGGGCAGCCTGCCCCAATGCTTAATTATCTGCCATGAAATCTTTTTTTCCTTATATCCAGTTGAAGCCTCCCTTCAGTTTATGGCAATTGTTTCTTGTTTTCCCACTGTGCATCTCACTAAAGAACCTGCTTCTGTCTTCTCAGTAACTTCCTTGTAGGTATGGGAAGATTGCTGTTAAGTCCCCTGAAGCCGTCTGTTCTCCAGGGTGAACAAGCATTGCTCTGTCAGCCTCTCCTCATAGGTCAAGTGCTCCAGTCCACTGATGACCTTGGTGACCCTGTTTCGAGCTTGCTCCAATTTACCCTCGTCTTTCTTGTACTAAGGGGTCAAAACTGGTCACCATATTCCAGATCTGATCTGATGAGCGCTGAATAAAGCAATTCCCTTGATCTGCGCTGCTGTTGATACCCATGGCACACTGCTTGACTCCTGTTTAGCTTACTGAACACCAGGACCCCACCTCCTTTTCAGCACAGCTGATGTCCAGACAGTTACTCCCCAACTGGTACTGGTGCAGGGGGTCAGTCCATTCCATATTCAGAACTTTGCATCTGTGATTGTTGAGTGTCATGGAGTTCGTGCTGACCTATTCCTTTAGCTTGTCTAGATCTAAATGGCTTTGAATGCCAACCCTGTCTTAAGCATATTGACTGCAACCTCCAGTTTGGTATTGTCCACACACTTTTGATTTAATTCAATTTAATTGCTAGTTAAAGCAGAACTTTCCAAAAAGAAAATGTTCACCTTTAGGGTTAATCCAAACATTAAAAAAAAAAAAATTAGAACAGAAAATAATTTTAAGAAAGTTATGAGAAAATGTCAAGTTGGATGAGTATGGAAATAGGAACTGAACGTGAACTGTTGCATGTCTGCTCACACCCATCGTAATAACCGGTTCTATTTTAGAAGAGAAGAAAAGCCTACTGGAAAAGGAAAAAAAGGAAGAACAGAATACATTTTATACAACTGTAGACAAATCTGGCCTCAGGAGTTGTTTTAATTCTCGTTTGTTGCATTCCCAAAACCATACCTCTGGTTTCATAATCCAGGTCACACCTTAAGAGTATTTCCATTATATCTATCTTAGTGATAAACACATTTTATCAGAACTTCAAACACTTAAAATCATTGAGGGAAGAGCTGTATTGTGTAATGTGATACTCTCTAACCTAATCACCTCACTGAGTAATACTACATTGCACTTGCATAGGACCTTTCATCTGGAAATTGTAACGCTCTTTACAAACATTAATTAATTAAACTTCAAACACCTGGGTGAGATAGGGAAGTATCCATACAATCTTTGGAACCAAAGTTGGAAAGACTTGTTAAGTCAGACCATCAAATAATACTACCATAAAATTATAATCCAGCGGTTTTCAACCTTTTTTTTTCCTTTTCTTCCCTCTGTGCTGCTCCAGAGTCTCATAGGACATTTTCTCATTCCTTTTTCTTCATTAGTTTGAGAACCCAAGTTGTAACTCCTCCCATCAGGTGCTAGCAGTACCCGTTTCAGCTCTTTGGCACAGGCAGCCACCCTGCTCCCTGGGAGAAGGGGAGGATGGGATAAATGATGCAGTTGCCTCTTCTGTGATGGCAAATCCTGGCAGAAGCTCCGCTCAGGCTTGCTCCACTGGCCCCTCATTCCACATAGCTTCCCCACCACAACAGCTGCTTACCTGTCCTGTCCTCACCTTAGAGGGTGAGGGCCTTTTACGTAAATTGCATCTGCAGTTCACCAAACCCAGCCAGGAGCAGCCTGGGGCAGCCAAGAGGCACCACTCCCAAGACTCCCAGTGGGATCTAGTAAAATCCCCATCACCTGCTCCTCCCCCTCCTCTCTGCTTCCTTCTCTAGGTTGAGAAATTCTTTTTAGAAATTGTGTTTTTACAGAGGGGAAAACAGAAGCATAGAGAAATGGAGGCTCACCCAGGGACATAGTGGATCAGGAGCAAATTAAGTATATGCATCTGGCAAGAGCTTGATGTAGTTGTTTGCTCTTTATGCTATGCTGTGGTCTCTCTATAGGAAAGCCACAGAGTAGTCAAAACTTGTGTATTTTCCAATGACAAGGATGTTTCTCCACAGGGACTTTTCATATCAGTGCAATACTTCTTTGAAATGGAAACTCTTTGTGCAAGCAGAACTTGATCTAGTAATTAAAAACTGTCATTCAAATAGGAAGTTTTTGATGAAGAGAATCATGGGAAGAGATGTGATTTATTTATGGGAAAACCTGTTGTGGTTACATTCTGACATGACTAATATTCAGGGTAACAATACAATGTACTTAACAGCCAGAGTTGAGTTGGTTTTTTGGTCAATAGAAAATGACTTCCCACGTCTTTCCGGTAAGCCTCCCTCGTTCAGTTGTTCTCATTTTTCTGACATTATATTTACCGTGGTGGAACATCTGGGCCTCATAAATCAGGCACTGTGTTTCATGCACTATAGACATCTAACCTCAGCAGGGCAGTCGGTCCACCAGGAGTAGGTGTAAACATCTTGAAATCAAAGGGGAAACTCTGGAGAGAGATCCAGGCAGTTTGTATGGTGAAAGGGGAGTCACCTACAGCTAGACAGAAAATGCTATGCAGTAGACAAGGTCTGAGCGCTTGTGTCTCTCTGGAGTTCTGGTATCTGACCAGTATGACACATTAGTATCCTTCATCCATCCAGTTGGATGAGGCAATGGTGTTACCAGACACCTAAGCAAACATGATAGTGATGGCAATGTTGCCCTTCCTTAGCGTGGCGATGGCAGCATTCTTCCAGGAAGTGCAGAAACCTGTGCTCTACATTGTCCTCTGTCTGAGGAGGTCTGGACACAATGCTCCCCATTCCCAGGAAGATGCAGTACCCACCAGCATACACAGGGCAATGAGGTTAAGGCCAGTCTCCACCCTTCCTTTTGAAGCATTGTGCTGCCAGAAATGCAAGAGTCATGGAGCTAGAGGGAGAATAAGCATGAGGGAGTCTGAATTTGCAGCCCAGTGAGAAGCAGAGCTCTTGAAGGAGTGGGGGAGCCCCAGCTGCCCTACTGATACCTTCATGTGAGCTTTCGCTGCAGTGGCCCAGCTTCAGATGGAGATGTGGAGAATGTAGGAAGGTAGTGGTGGTACACCTAAGTTAGTAATACTGAGTTAAAGCCATAAATGCTGTGGTCTGTTGACTCTTCTTTTGGTGGCTTTTTTGGCACTTATTTAAATATCACTACTGGGAAACGAATGTGTTTTACAGTAAATCTTAGACATTCTGTTTAGGAGGGACTGTGTAAGTCACAAGATATAGAAATGTGCAGTCCTAGTTGTAGAACAGTTCTTTGTGAAAACTGTGTGTGTTGCCATTAGTGTTGACTCTCTCATCTTAAGTATATACGTGTAGGACTGTTTCTTTGGTGGAGAGGTACCTGCTGTCAGATACAGGCCCTCAAGTGCATAAGATGTCTAAGAGAGGTCAATTGGCAAGACCATAAATTTTCCTGGAGCCTGGGAAGGTAAAACATGAAACTTTGTGAAAAGTAGAAGTAATTAGGTCTACATTCAGAGCTGTTGTTCAGTCCTTCAAAATTGTAAAGTAGGAGAATGCAAGGGTATAAAATGTGTGATTTTTTTTGTTCTGTAACACAGAGCTGAAAGGGTTTTTACCTTATATTAGCCCAGTGTCTGGAGTGTGATGAAATATTATTGGATATTATACTTGTGCTATTGAAGTCTGTTCTGTTAAAGGAATATAAAGGGAGCTTAATGGATAATAGTAGCTTGAATGAAAGCCAAATTTTTGAAACTACAGATCAGGTCTCCAAAGATACTTAGGCACCTAGTTCTTCATAGAAACCTTAAAGTACCTTGTGGATCTGAATCCAGTAATCCACAGTAAAGCTGCTACATTCATATTTGTGCACCTGCTATTCAAAAGGAACAAACACTAATAAAACTCTTTTTTTGACTAAGCCTCTGTCTTGAAAATATGGACTAGGGAATATTAGAACTAAATACATTATTTTTTATTCAACCTAAGAAAAATCCCAGCTGTGCTGTGGGACCAAAGTCTCTTGGGTAAAGAAATGTGAAGATAAGAATATGAAGGATAGTCACAGAAGGGGACCTGCATGGAGCAGAAAATAGAAGTGAATGGTGATAGGTGTGATGCCTTGCAGAGGAGAGGTGAAAGAGTACTTGGTCTCAGCATGCCTGAATATTAGTATGTGCACAGCAAAAACATTGCTTGTGTACATGTGTTCTGTAAGGTGACTGGTAAATTGCCTGGATGTCCAGATTTTCAGGATCCAAACAATCAAATGTGAAAACTTAGGAAAGATCTCAACACTTAACTATAAGGGCTGATTAAATATTTCAGGGAGACTCTTCAGAGTTTTTAAGCAGTTTCACCAGATGTTGTGTGTGATTAATGCCAACCTACCTACTTGAGTCTCTGGCTGTGTTGGAGCCCATCTGGCCAACTGATGGAGAGCAGAGGGCCTGGGAACTGTTAGGTTTCTCCTTTCATTTGGTAACTCAAGACTTGCAGAGCTTCTGGAAGAGCTGAGCATTTAGCAAGTGATTTTTCAGAAATGATTGGTTTTGTTTTGAGTCTGAACAAAGGCAATTTCCACTGTTCCCAGATCTTCTGAAACTGGGTTGATGTTTAGCAAACCACAAGGGAAAACCAGATCCTTCCATCTTCTTTCTTGGAATTTAATAATTGAGTTCAGCAAATATCAACAGCGAACACATTGTTTTCAAAGTTGAGTAATTTATGCATCTTTACCATTAAGAGAAGATACTATATTGATGTTTAGGCCAGGTTTTGTATAAAGTACTGAGCTATGTGCCATGATCAGACATCAGAGCAAGTGTTGTCAGCTGAAATAAAGTGTCTAGGACAGTTGTAAATATCACACCTTGCCCAACTGTCTCTAAAAAGAGTCAAAATCCTGATGAGCTTGAAAATATACTAGGATTGTTGATTCTCTTTGCCAGTTTTAAGCCACGCCTCTCCAAAACATTGGCATCTTTGAATTCTTAAAAGCTGCTCCCGTTTCAAGAGGGCTGCCCAACAAGATTCTTCTTTTGCCTAAATAAAACAACTAATTATTGAGGCAGTACTTCAGCTGGGACCATTCAAATGAAGAGCTGGATTTGAATTATTGCAGGAAGTGAAGCCAATGTTTGATGAACCTTGATCTCTCATTCTGTCAGGCACTTGTGTGTGAATGTGTTTCCATCAGTGTAAGGAGAGGATAGTTGGGTCATGTTTCTTTACAGACAATGGTATGGGATCCAGACCATACTAGAAATACTAATACATCTTTAGAGAATTATTTTTTGCCCTCTCAGAAATACTATATTGCTGTTTAAAAGCAAATTAGCACAGGACGTGCTGGTGGCTGGTGCTTTGAGCAGAGAGTTTCTGATAAGGTAAAACTGTGTGAATGGCAGCTGAGCCACCAGTTCATTGTCATCAGAAACTGATAAAACCAAGAGACATGCCCAGTCATCTGCAACAATATTCCTTAACCGCTTGAAAAGTATAATATCCTTGTAGCTTATCTAACTTTAAGACCCTCAAAAGCTGAAGTATATCTTCTATAACTTCAGGGCCACATTTGAGCCATTCTGCAATCCCGACTGAGAAATGTGGCTTTACAGTGATGGAAACAGTCATTACTGATTGACCAAGGGAGAGTTTTGTCCGCGTGTACGGCTGTTGGTAAAAACTGGCATGAGTTCCCTTCATACTCTCTAAGGGAAAGGTTGACCTTGCACTGGTATATCAGATATTTTGAGGTGAGGAAACTGAACAATACAAGAAACATCTGCAGTGACTTCTTTCCTCCAACAGGATTACAGAAGGAGTTAATATCGAATGTAGAATAAGACTCATTACTACATACATAATTGATATTTTTTCTGACAACATTCCAGCCAGCTTACAGTGGCATGCCATCAGATGGAGAAAAAGAAGGTAGATTTTTAAGCCTCTGCAAGAAAAGTAAAGATAACTTGTATGTGGAACAATTTACCAGGCAGCATTGCATGCTCAACTTTCCCTAAGTTATAGCTCAAGAATAAGTTCTGTTTAAAGAAATCCACTATTTCTTGTTGCAGAACAAAATGTCTGAAGTTGCCTTTTCTGTGAAGCAGGGGAAGGTGGTCAGGGGGTACATGTCAAATCCCAGTGACCAGTAGCAGATTTGGTATTGTTACAGCAAAGTTAAGCTCTGCTGAGGTGAAATATTTGGAAAGTCTGAAAATAATAATTCAGGTTATAAGAAGGTAAATGCCCAAGTGTGCTCTGCTTTGTTTGTACACATGATATATGAAATGTACATTATTTGACACCAAATTTTCTGGAGCTACTGGTAGAGTAATTTGTGTAGGAACCCTGAAGGAGCTTGGGAAATGCTTAGATTAAACCTGAAGACTGAAAAAAACCAAACCAAAAAACCAAAAGACAGCCAGATAAAGCTCCACCACCAAAAATTAAAAAAAAAAAAAAAAAAAAAAAAAAANGTTCCTGAGTTATATTTGCAGCCTTCTCAATGTTCTTCGATGTTCGCAAACCTGTTTAGATAGGTTGATATTTATAAATGATTCTTCAGAGAAGTATGTACATGTTTCTGATCTGTTTTGACAAACCATGATGAGACGGAAGAGACAGAACATGCTTGCATCTGAACTTAATGCCAACTGGAGCACAGGCTGTTGACTCTTTCCCACAAAGCTATGTATTGTCTTGGGTAAATATATTTCTTATAATATGATGTAACCAGAAGCATCTCCTGAATATTCTCCTCTTCCCAGGACTTCTATTGAAGATCATCTTGATGTATGCTCTCTGAGGAAAACATTGTTCAAAGTTGTACTCCTAGTGGAGTTTTGAACTTTAATAATAATTTTGTTGTTTGGTGATGTCTTCTCCAAGTCTAAATTAAATCAGATGTATTCCCTAGGAGATAATTTGCTTGAATTATTTTCCTTTTGAATAGGAAATAAAAACATTTATGATCAACTCTTAAATGTCCCATTTTCCCTCTGGCTTTATGGTGAATATGAACGTGAATAGGAATACTAGTCATTCCTCAATAATAATTGAAATAAATTCCCATGCCCCCCTCCTCTGTTGCTGAACACTTCCAACCTTGGACTGTTTTTTTTCTCAGAATGTTTTATAACTATTGTTCTCTTGGTTTGTCTGCTTTTGTTGCTGAAAGTTAGAAAATGCAGGATTTAGAACTTTCTTTTTTCTGTCTACGGATAGCCATAAGTACATGGTATTTGTTACAGCGTTTTTAAGGGTCCGTGTTCTTTCTCTTTCTGTGGCTAATAACACTTTTTTTACTTACATTAATCCACAAAGAAGATTTTAAATTCACTTACAAAAGGGGTGTTTTCTTTTCCAAAGTCCTATGCAACAGAACAATATAGATTAGTTGCAGGAATCATCAGGGGGAAAAGGTGCTGTCCTGGCTCTGCTGCCTAGGTCTCTGCTGGAAACTGGACTATCTTGATGTGGTCTCCTCGTCATTCATTGTCTTGTTTCTCTCTTTTCTTTGTGAAATGGATCTCTGATTTCTTTTTCACCATTTTATGTTTTCCTTTTTGTCTTCCCTCCCCTGCTTTTTTGTCATGGTTAATACATTAAACTGTGAGGCTATGGAATGGAAATACTGCAGAGTTTGGGGACCTAGGCAAAGTGGAGGTAGATACCTTAGTAGGGTACAGATGAGGAAAAATGGACAACTATTTTGTAGTTGCCAAATCTTACACAAATTTAGTTCAGCAATGTTTTTGTGGCATAGGCAAATAGTTCTTCTGTGCTAGCTAAAGTTAACATAAACAACACATTTAAATGGCTAGTAGTCTGTTTTCCTGTTTGCCTTTACAGGTCAGTCAAATTCAAATACTTCTTTTCTGTTTCACTGACCTTCCCTGCCATGTTTTTAATCTCACTCTTTCTATGTTATTCTGTGCCTCTACATCAAACCAAGTGCTGTTCAAAATAATGTTGGCTCCTACCCAGCATGGTGCTTATCCTTCTGAAAAAATCACAGCTGGGACGAGTAGTCACTGCCCCAGACTACTCAACCAGGATGAAACATTAGATGAAATGGAATTAGGTGGCATGAGAGGATTTTACTCGAGAAGAATATAGCATTTGAGCCCTGTTTGAACTTAAGATGTCTGAATAGTGCTGCTTGAATAATGATAATATGGATACCTATTAGTAAAGAGCAGTTTCACTTTACACAAGGATGTGCGCAAATTCCATTGAATAAGAATTTTCCTGCGTGCTTTCTTTTGCATGATCACCAGCAGCCAATTTTGTACTGTTGGAGTTACTCTTCCACTTGAGAAAATCCTGTTGAAGTCATCAGGATGTGACTACAAAGGCAGGAACAGTACAGGCAAGGTGAAAGAAGCTGCCAGTGCAAAACAGTAGGCCAGCGGAGAATCTGGCCCTGGTTTACATATGACTACTTTGGGTTTATATAGCTTTTTTGTGTTTGTTTTTGTTTTACTGTCTAAGTATTTCACAGGCAGTTAACTCCCACAGAATGATTATGAGTCTCTAGTTGGTGTATTTTACAAACAGTCCAACAGAGGAGGTGAAAAGTTGAATGATTTGTCCAAAATCCCCCTCTCAATATCTGCATTAAAGTCTATAATGAAATCCCAGTCTGATTCAGAGTCCCATGCTCCTGCGTGTGTCCTCCATAATCGCCCTGCCGATCTGATTGCGCCAGCTACAAGCTTCTCTGGCTTTTCTGTATCAAGTTCCACTGGTACAACTGCCTTGGAACGCATCTGGGTTCGATTCGGTCATATTGCACAGTGATAAGTGTTGCATGCAAGTTGATCAGAAAATACGTGGCTGGTAAACACCAGATTCCACCTTTCCTGAATGATTAGCTGCCTTTTTGAAGTCCTAATGATTTTAATTTGGCTTGGAGTCAGTGAGTAAGAGTATGCAAAGCCTTAGCCAAAGTACCTATTTATTTATTTAAATTTTATCAGCACATATTTCTTCAAAGAAGAGTACCTATCTCTTTGTCTAAGTGCTTTTTAATAAATGTACAAATATATAAATGTATAACTACCAAGTAAATCAGCTTAAATTTTCTCCATTGTCTCGTAGATGACAGCAGTTAGTAGAAACAGTGTTTTTCCTTGGTGAATAGGGTTTATAGAGTATTCATGACTTGTAGGAATGATATTGTCTGTTCAGTTTCATTCTTTATTTTTCATCTCAGATTTTTAATAGGAGTAACATGGCTTGTTTTCACTATGTTTGTTCTGTCTATTTTCATAACACAAGTTTGGTTTTATTCCCTAAGAAAGGATATGAACAGATTAATGATTTGTTTAAAATGTGAATGGAATTTTTCTAGACACAAATCGCTCGCTCTATCTGTTCATCTTCTGGACTTGGCTGTTTAAAACTTGTCAAGGAAGAATAAATTTTTCCTTTTTCCCTCCCAGGTTCTCTGGAGGAGAAAGATTGTCCGTGTTTGTGGTTGTTTCAGATATTTGCAAAATCAATGTTAAAATTTGGATGCTGCAGTAATATAAATTTTAAAAAACCCTCTGCTTTTCTACTGTAGTTCTTTACTTGTGAGAGACACATTTAATGAAGATGCTTTTTGTTTTCTTTCTTAAGGAGTGGTTACATAATGTAGTGCTATGCAAAAAAAAACTTTACTTATTCAAGGCACCAGAGATGTCCTATGCTGTGGCACCCCAATTTAATTGTTATGTTGAACTGTATATGATAAATTAATTTATTGCATTTTTAAGGAAGCTGTCCTTAACTGTGACATACTGTAGTATATAAAAGATTGCAATTAAAATTATGTTTGTAAGTAATCGTTAAATATTCAGGTTAAATGGGATAGGACTAAGTACACTGAAAAATCAACATGTGCGCAAGTATACCTTTGCAGGTGAAATACCAATCTGTTGTATATTAAATGACTATATATTGTGCTATGCAATATTACTAATATTTTAAAATTTTTCCACGAGCACTTTCTTCGGCTATATACTGAACAGTATTGGAAATCGCTTGCAAAGGAAAATCTTAGTGTAAGCTGGGTGCTCTAAGATATGAGCTTTTGAAAATAGCAAGTAACTTCTTACAGGTTTCTGTGCATACAATTTATAAAATTAGATGTAATTATGCTGCTGTTGTTGGCTGAGTTATTTTCCATTCAAATGCCATGTACTTAATTGAACCGGAAGTGAAGGAGTGGGCGCCTTTCCCCTGGTGCCGGGTCCCTGGTGTCAAACAAGTCAACAGCGATCTTGGCAGTGTGTAATTTTCACACCAGTGCAGGCAAAGGGGTCAGCTCAGCTGTCCTACTTCACTGTGGGTTTTGTCATTAATGGGGGTCTGGGCCGCTCGGAGATCTGCCGAGCTCTTGGCCATCAGGATGTTTTGCTTTAAGGAGTTGCACAGGCAAAGTGCACATTTTAAAGTTTCCTCACAGGACTTTGAGTTTTTCTCCAAGCTTATTGGAGTTTCTTCTTGCAAACAGAAGTTTGCAAACTATTTTTGTTATTTTGGAAGTTGTCCTCATAATACCTTTTATTCATTTCTTTCCTGAAATCAACAGCTCTGGTTTTTTAGATTTTTTTTTTTTTTTCCTTACAAGTATGTACACCACAATTATGGCTTCAGTTATGAGTTCTTGAAGTCCCGCTGTTGTGGCAATATCTTTTTGAATAGTATGCCATGTGTATTCAGTTTTTTATTTATATAAGAACAAAAATCTTTTCTGAATTACTTCGTTTTCTCACAGAAATTCTTTCTTTTTTTTTTTTTTTTTTAACTTCACTGCTCCTACACATGGACTAAAGTACTGAACTTGTAGACTGATACCCAAATCTCTTTCTTGAGTCAATACCATTAATTTAGAAGCCAGTTAAGTATTTGAGTTCATTGCATTTGTCAATATTGACTTTTCCCTGCTATTGTGTTCCTCATTCTCTTAGGTGTATCTGAATCTCCTCTGGTCTAGACTTACCTGCACATTTTTGTGTCATTTGCGGGTTTGTCACTTTTCTGATAACTCCTTTTTCTGATGACTAACACATACATAGCTACCACATATGCCAGAACGATGTGGTTCCCACCTGTTCAGCTTTCCACAAAGGAAAATGCACTGTTTGTTTCTAATCTCTTGTTTTCTGTCCAGGTTCTTGAAAAATTTTTGTCTCTTGTAGCACAGCTATTTAGTTACACCAAATACCTTTCTAGAAATCCATATAAACCATTTCTCCTTTAGTTTTCTTCTGGTGCATTAAGAATTTTGTCAGATTTGTGAGGTACAATTTACTTTTGTTAAAACTGTGGAGAGCAGATTCTACCTGTGATCTGTGTGTCTTCTACTTGTGTTTTAATGATTGTTTTAACTAAATTGCTGTCTTATCTCAAAATATATATGCTAGTCTAAAAGTCCCCTGAATGAATCCCGTAAGGCTTTTCAAAATGTAAGTGCAATATTTGCTACCATGCAGTCCTTAAATAGAGTCACTAGTATATTTTCTTAGAGGTTCAATTGGCTTATTCTTAATTTTTTCTGACATTTTTGACTGTATATATCTTCTGTGGCTTACTGAATTAATGCCTTTTTTTTAATTTCTCTGTTGTTTTTTCCTTCTTCCTTCCTCTCTTTTGGGTACCGATGTCCCTGGTGGCATCTCATCTTTTTTATGTAGAAAGAATAGGTTCAGGGAAAGTATCTTTCTAATACGTAGTTGGCAAAAACTGATGCAAGAAATTGTTTATCTTTTCAGCAACACCCTCATTTTCTTTAATTACATCTTCACCTCCTCTAATCCAAAAGACCTACTTATTCTCCCTTAACCATTTTGGTGGTTATTGCGTGGTTTTTACCCACAGCTGTTTACTTCAGAGCCCATTTTAGGCCTCTTTGTTTCTTTCTTACACAGTGAATCTTATAGTGTGCTTTGTTGGCTTCACAAATATTGTATTTCCATATCCTGTATAACTTTGCATTGGATTCCTATAGGTGGAATGGCTGTAGGGCACTCTAAAACTGTTCAACAGGTCTATAAACTGAAAAAGTGCTATGCTAGTTTGAAGAGGACATATTTCATTTTCAGGATACAAAATTCATCTTAGCACTTAAAGTGCATACATTCCTCCCTTGCTTGTAGTCTCTAACATTTGTTTTTGAATTTTTTATGTTAATATGTTGGTTTCTGCTGATTTAACAGGTTTTAGATGCAGGAAGACTGAAAGAATATGGTGAACCTTACATTTTGCTGCAAGAACAAGATGGCTTGTTTTACAAAATGGTGCAACAAGTGGGCAAGACTGAAGCAGCTTCTCTGATTGAAACAGCAAAACGGGTAATTTTAGAAGAAGGGATAATTAAGTTTGTCTCTGCAGTTGTTTATCTCAAGTTAGCATATTCAGTGTTATAGTAAGCCTTCCACTGAAGAATCTGTCAGCTTTACAAGGCAAAGCCATCATTTTCAGTGCTTTTTTTAGTGGGATATACACAGACTTCCAAATTGTAAGTGTATTTATATACCCCTAGTTGAAATACTGTTTGGATTTCTTGCATCCTTCTGTATGTACACAAAACGGTAAGTGTAAATAATCAATGACATATTCACCTGTGCTGGGCACTGATCTTAGGAAAAACTTGCTGTAAAAACATGTTAGGGCTGCAGAGTCCAGCATTTATCTGTTATTTCTATATTTTTAAAAGGGCCCATCAAATTTTAGTTTGAGGTTCAGTACCTATGCATTATATTCTGGTCTCCGGGGGTGTGATCACATTCCTATTTTTGTGCTTTCTCTTACTTTGTTCTTGCACCCTTGCTCTGTCCTGCACATAGGATGAGCAGGGCTCAATTAAGAAACAGCTGTTGAATGTTTTGTTGCCTCCTTGTTCCCTACAAGGCTCTGTGCCTGATTTACTGCTTACTATTCAAATCCTACTCTGAGTACAGAATTATTAATGTAATTGTGAGCATTCCTCTGGCAATCAAGTATTTAAGAAACATCAATGGATTAATTTTCGTAATATGCCTCTGAGGTGAGGCTATATCATCTCCACTTTTCAGATGGAAAGCTGAAGCAGAGATAAAAAGATAAAAAATTGACCTGTGATTGAGGAACTCATTTTGACTAGCTTTTGGCTTGATTTCTTTTTTCTTGGTAATTTACCACACAGGGTGTCCAGAGCAAGGTTTTATTTCTGTCAGTGCCGATGAAGTTTCAGCACTGCTTCAGCTGAGACTGGTAGTGCTCAGTTTGGCAGCAACTTGCTTCATAGTCATGTAACTTTAATTTCAGCATGTAAGGAAGGCACTGATACTAGGCACGTAGCGACCTAAGAGAGCCTTTTCAAGACAAGAGGGAGGCAAAGGTCTTATCTCTAGCCTTTATGCTTTCCTGTCCTCAAGTTGCTGGATGTGTGGAGCAGAGCTAGGGGAGCACAAACTCCAGACTGTTTCCTGGGGAAACAGGAGACCAATACACGGGAAGCAACACATAAAGACAGGAGACAAAATGGCAGGTGCCTGGCTATTTCCTAGTAAAATTAGATGTATTTCCAGCAAGTTGGAAAAAAATGAAAAATTGTGCTGTCATGGAGGCTGCGTGCTCATGTCTGGGGGCTATTTTACTGGACTTTTTGAAGATTAGGGAAGAGATTTCTGTGTCTGTTCATATCCGTAGAATTTTTTTAGAGCTGCTGAAACCTCTTTTTTTTTTTTTTTTTTTAAGGAGTTTTTCAAGCGAAGCTTTGTAGCTAAGAGCATACACTATAAATTCATATGTGGCACTAATTGCAGAACTGAGGAAACAGCTTTGTCTTTAACTAGACTATGTAATGAGTCCTGCTGTCCTTCACCGTTGCTGCAGTGTAGCTTCTTATATTTTATTACTAGAAAGGAATGGGTTAGCCATGTTTTTTATGGTATGTGTATGGCAATCTAGAGGTTATATAAATGGTGTTTAAAAGGATAGCTTCAAATTCATATGACCAGTGTTTGTCTGTAAAGTGAAGGCCAGCTTCCTAAGGCTTGATCCTTGGAATGGCAAGAGGTGAGGCTGTCCAGCTGTCATCTGTAGAGATTTAGCCATGTCATGCTGTCTCTCCTTCCTTCCCTGCAGCCCTCCCCAACTGCACAATTACATTCGAAGATAGTTCAAAATATATAAAAATAATTGCCTGATGTTACTTGCCCATATAGTCATCTGCAGTTACCACATCAATGTTATGTGATTTTGTACAGGAAGGGAAGAGATCCAGGAACCAGTCTCTGCTGAAATGTGGTTTGATGAAAAAGTTTGCTAACTCCCAGGCTAGAAGGCAGATACAAGCTTTAGCATCTGCCAAGAATGCAAAGCATGGTGCTTATCCACACTCAGCCCAAAAATATGGGAATCGAGAGACTATATCTCCAGTCAGCAGCTACCCAGAAGCACAGTTACAGTTCTTTCTGTTTGAAGGACTTGGACATTAATTCAAGGTTTTTGTTATTGCTGTCCCTTGTGCTTCATGCATACTTTCAGAAAAGTTGCTTAGTCAGAAGAGCTGATTCCAATGGCTTTTCTTTTTACACTAGTAAGTCTGTTGCTTGTATTGCTGTTGGTCTCATACATTCCTCCTGTGGTTACTAAGAACTGTTTTTATGAAGAACAGCTTTTTTTCTGTTGTTGAAAAACAGAATGCTGCACATAGAAAGAAATGGTAATATGACATATATACATACTTTTCAAAAGGCGTTACAGTGGGTTGCTAAGTAAAATGGTTTGGAATGTGGCCATGCTTTGGCAATGATTATTTGATTTATTGCATTTTGGACCTGAATCTTGTGCAGAACAGACTTGTACCAAGAGCTTCTTTCAGTAAGGTGAGACTTCAAATGCATTTTCTGGAACAGTATGGATCCTGCATATATCCTTTAAGTGCAAATGAAGAGGGACTACACGTCTTAAATTGGAAGACTAACTTGGACACCTTTGAAGAAACCTAATTTTCCAAAAAATCTCATGGGCATCTTAGCTAAGCATTGTAAGATCAAGCTATTGCTGGAACCTTAGCTCAGGCTTCCGAATTGATCCAACGTTGCTATTTGTATGTCTCTCTTGGTCACTCAGTATCCCCATTTTTTGTGGAAATGTCAAAGAAAACAACGCAGGCACAGCTCAAATTGGAGACGGCTAAGTATATATTAACTAGCCTGTAAGCCTGACTGCAGTCGAGTTGTGCTTGGCATCGTGAGACCGTGTTTTTATCTTTGCTCAGTTTACAAGAAGCTATTAGGAGAAAATCCTACAGGAAAGTGAGAAATAGTCATCAAACAGTCAAAAAGGAGAAAAAAAAGTGCACAATTATTCAGGTAAACAAAAGTTGGTGTGTTCCCTGTGCTCTTGGCAGCATTGAGAGAGGCTTTTCCACAAGCTTTGGTGGCATCAGGATAGGACTGGTTTAGTGTCAATCAGTTTTCGAGTACTTTGAGGGAAAAATAAGGGTTATTTTATTTTAAAGCTATGACAGATGTGTAAACATTAAAATACTAGGTGTTATCTTACCTCAGTGATTACTTTTAAAAAGGTTGCAGCTCTATTGGCAGTGGAAGAAACTTGTATAAAGACTTGGGCATTTAATGTCTTGAGGGATTGGGCTCAGGGGAAGAATTGCAATGAGACAGTTGAAAAGCAGCTGCCATTTCATTACGTCTCTAGTAATGTGCCAAGGTTTTCTATTAACTTTCCATTAAAAAAAAAAATCACATTCAAAAGCTGCATTAAAAGTGTGCCAAAGTTTTATGTTTTAAACCAGGAATGGGATGGGAATACACAACTGGGGCTGCTGTCTCTGCAGCGTGTGTGCAGACAGGCGCCTGATTAACTTTCCTCTGTTGCATCCGATTGTGGCTGGTTACTGAGGAATGCCTCTTAACAGGACTTCCAATTCTTTTGTTGATTCAAATCAGACCTTAATATTCTTTGAAACTTGTAAAGATGCATATAGCCTGCATTAGCGTGTGTGCACAAAAGACGGCAGTGGTACTTACAGGAATGCTTTTATAGAATTACGATTTCTTTTTTATCCCCCATGTCTTATACATGTATTCATATATGTGAAAAGGACATTATTATCAAACAAACTGAACTTTGTTGACAACACTCTCAAATATAAATTGGAGAAATGTTTCATAAGCCATAGTCAAAGCAGTCTGACTATGAGACCTAACTCGTGACACGTGTCAGCTTCAGAAAGATAGTGTATTTTCTGTTTTTAAAGACTCAAACAAAACTTTTCACATTCTTCTTTGAAAAAAATTGCATTTGAAGTCCTTTTTCACGCAAACACATTTTTAGATAAGAGCACACAAGTCTTGACATTATTTCATTTTGTTATGCGCATCTGTCAAGGAACAGAGATATGATACAGCTACTAAAAACTGATGATTGTGGAACAGTGAAACTTGACAGCATTTCATTTCCTTTATGTTCTGATTATACATTTATCAGGAAACCTGTATCTCTTCTAGTTGAGCTAGAAATTGGTAGAATTCATGAACTCAAAGGCTCGGCAAAGAACTGTCCTATTATTTGGTATCATCTTACATTTTAGAGAAGTTGCTTGGTTGAGTCATTGTTAAAGCTTTTGCTTCTTCTTTCATTATTGTGGTTCACTATCCAGAGATCACATTTCTATAGGCCCTATAACTGCTCTGCAGCACAAATTAAACGCTGGGATATTTCATACATATACCTCGAAGTTTCAATGGTTGTCAATCATAGTTTGTAAAATATAGGGATTACAACCTGATATTAACATCCAAATCCATTGTGTTCATTTTATGTGTGAAAATGAGAAACCCTTGTGCAGACGCAAGATTTCACAGCTTCTTTGTCATCCTGTTTTTAATTTATCTCCATGTTTTGAGCTAGTAAAATGATTTTACTTATCAGTTTAATGTAAAGTGATAAAACATATCTATTTATCTGAATTACCAGAATTTGAGTGGATCTACAGGTTGTATGGGATTTTTTTCATGTTTTGTTATAATGTAAGATCATATAGTAGTTTTACTAATTTTTCAGTGACACACAGTTACGGAATGCCACTAACCTGAAGTTCCTGTTGGGATTCCGTACGGACATGTATTTATCTCTACTGTATTTATCTCCAGAAATTTTATTTGAAACTAAGAGATGTTTGATGCAGAATTACTCACAGAACCTGATATTTTTCCTAGGTGTACTTCAGTAAGAATTACCCAGAAGTTGTTCAGAATGGTCAGCTTGCCACAGACTCCTCCTTGGATCCTTCCTCAGGATTATGCATCACCGAAACTGCACTGTGATTCCTAATAACCTTAACTGTTTTCCATAGAATGTAAACCTGAGATCATCTAAACTCAGTGTCAATGTTTGCAAGTGTCAACGGGAGAGGAAAGGGAGGGGGCAATTCTTTGCACTGGACATCCTTCCTATTTAATACTGAGAAGAAGATTTTTACTGTCCCTCTTTCTTTAATTTCAGTGCAATATGTTTTCCTTTCCAACTAATTTTGTTTGTATTGCTAAAGAAATAGGCAGACTCAGTTTTTATTTGAAAGTTTTGTGGTAGAGATCTCTTTTATTTAAACAGGTGCAGGACACCTAGCAGGTCTAGGATGCATATTTGGAGCTTATTAAAAAAATTAAAATTTGTCCTTTTTCTCTTCTGGAAATATTTTGAGAGCAAGCAAAAGCAAAATTTTTTCAGTGTCACTTTAGCATGACAGCTACATCTAAACAGCAGATTCGGTAGCGTACAACTTAGTTGTCTAGTGCAACTGTCTTTTTACCTGTCATAAGTAGCTATGCAGGTTGGTAGAAAAAAGAGTTGAACAAGCCAAAAATACTTTTTGATAGCAAAAAGTACTATATACTTACTTTTTTTGATAAATAATTCAAATAATGCTGTTTGAGTTGAATGTAAATATTAGTTTTATTGTGCTAAAATCCAAATGCTGAAGAATCAATCTCAATCTTCTATACTTTAGAAGAAAATTACCACATTTGCACTGAAGAAATATTTAAATAATTTAACATACATTCCTCTTTTTATCCAGGTTATCAAAGAAAAAAGGTATTAAAATAACTTGAGGAAACGTTTGAATGACATGTCATTATACCTAAATACCATGTAGTACAAAGTTATCTTCAACACAACACATTGAAATGTATACGTTATTTGCATTTATTGTGCCTTAATATTTGTGCCTTCAAGCTAAAGCTGTAACTGCAGGGTACACAACAAATTCATTAAATATATGTTAAAAATATGTAACCTTAGTATATTTAAAGTTTTGCATCAGGGGTTCTGTTGAACTCAAGCTGTGTGAAGTTGCCATCCTACCAGAATAGGTAGGAAAGTACAACCTGTAGTTTTGAATGGCTGTTGCTGATACTGAGAGGAATGCAGAGAGAGATGTTCAGTATTCATAAGTTATGTCCTGATTCAGCAAAGCACTTTAACACAAAGGCACTATTCCCATGCTTTAAAAAAAAAAAAAAAAAATCAAGCAAGTGCTATGCTGCTTCAGATGTTTTCATGTTTAGTGAGCTACCTACTCTTTGAGGTCCAGTAGAAAATAAATCTATTCATCTTACTGTTTAAAGGGCACAGAAGAGACTAAAAGGCAACAGATCTCTTCAGGACATAGAAAATACTGTGCTTTTTAAAAAAATACTGAAGATGCTTGCTATTACCTATGTAACACAAATGTTATTTACCCAGTGTTCACCCAGTGGTCTAAAAGTGAGGCAAACACAAATGTTTCTCATTTCAAGCAGTTCTACCAGCAAATAACTGATTCAAGTACAAAATTACTCTCTCCTTGTAGAGAAGTAAATTGAGGCCAAAACCCATGCCTCAGCACAAGGGCTCATCTAGAAGGACTTTGTCGTGCTCAGGAGTCAGCCCAGTGGTGAGAGGCAGAATCCTTGTTCCCCGATTGCAGCATCTTCCCTGCAGTGGGGCTTGCTGTCTGTCCTGCTGTGAGATCCACAGGAGAGAGGGGTGGACCTCTTGCTACCTGCAGTGCCACCAGCCAGCTTCCCTTGCTGGGTGGTGAGGGAAACAAATATCAGGCCTCTGGTTTTGCTGGTAACATCCTCTTCTATTGTTAGCAGGAAGTTAAAAAATGAAATGCTCTTGTCCCTAGATTTCTTTTGGCAGGTTCTGACACTTCTGTAGTGTGTAGCAGCTTACACTGTAACAAATCCCATTGAGATCATTGGGACCGAACTTCATGCAGTGATGCACAGCGTGAGGCTTGTGCTACATCTGGTGCTAAATAGCAGACGGTCAGAGACAGCTACCTGTCCCCAAAGCCATGTGGCACAGATTGGCTCATGTAAGCAGTGCTTATGGCTAATCCTTCTTAGAGCACACCAGCCACGTCTGCTTTTCTGTATCACTTGGCCCTTGGTCTTCTCCAGGCTCGTGTGATCCACTTACGGACCTAGCACACAATTATCATCTAGTGTGTTTTGTTTTGGTTTCCTTTTCAATTCAAATTGTATGAAGTAAGGATAGAGCTAGTCTGCGGCTCAGTAGAATGGTGTTTGTATTGCAGATGTATGTTTGAGTGCATAAAGTCACATAGGATAATGCTAGGGGACTGCATGGCATGAAGAAAGTTCAACCTTGCATGGTCTTGTCTGTAATTGCCTTTTTGGAAGGGATCCATGGTGTGAACCATGTCCAAACTCTTCTCAAGCTTTGTCATGGAGAGACCTGGCTGGAGTGGTCCAAAACAGAGCTAGGGTGAGCTGACCAGTAAGGCAGTGTAGACACTTAATGGAGTCTGATGCTTGAGCTCATTTGTTTACCTTTTTTATTGAGCAGTTTGGACATATCCGGAGTCTAACTGTGTTTTACAATAGCGAATTCTTTTCATTTCTAAATAGTTAGTTCTTACAAGAGAGTACGTATGATGTATAATACACTGAGACTTTTAAATACTCTAAGAGAACAGTACGTTCTCCTGGCCTTATACCTTGAGTTTATTTTTTTTTTTTATCAGAACCAAGGAGATATGCGTGTGTAAACCAAGGGTATAATTACAGTTTTAGTTCATTTCAGCTCTGAAATGAATCTATGGTAAGTTATATTTCAGAGCAGAGCTCCAAAACGCTGGCTGCTGCAGACTCACTGGTATGAGACCCTGACAAATCTAGCTATCAGTCTATAAGCTAGAATTAATTTGATCCTGTAGCTTTTTGAATGCGCACAAAAATGTTAGGTATCTCTGAAAATGCTGATTCTGCTTCTTCACGTGTTTTGGCAGGACGTTACTAGCTGTAGGTATCAAATATCAATATAAGAGAAAACAAGTTTTTTACAAAATCACACTTGAAACCCGTAAATTGCTGAGTAGAACAATTGATAGCGAGTCAGTCATGTCTGTCGTTAGCATTATATCCATCTTTTTAGTTTAAAGTAACAAAAATCTTTTAATCAGGAAATTGTTTTTTAGATTCCTTTGTTGGTTTTGTTGTTGATAGTTGTTTTGTTTAGATGACTATTGGTTAAGATTGACTGACCTGTTTAATTTCAGTTGAGTAAAAAAGTGCAATGTACCTGAATGGCAAAACTCAGATCAAGGATGAGAAAGGTCTTCCTTTGGTGAAAGTCTTGGTCGTTAAATGGACAAATTATCTTTCTGTCAAGGTGTTTTATGTTTCCTTTTAAAGAAAAGTTCAAATAGTTCTAAACTTCTACTTCGAAAATGTTCATGCTTTATTTGGAAGTAGCAGAGCTGGTTGCTATAAGCTACAGTCCTTCCTGGGGATCTTGGAAAAAGAACTCAATCTTCTGAGTTATTCAAGCCTTTAAAATATTTCTTTGCCATGAGGTGCCTTAAAGTACTCCAGAGTCTTACTTCTAATAAATATAATTTTATACAGTAATACTGAAAATCATCAGTTACAGAACTGTTGGTTGGTTGTTTGTAAAGGGCTAGGCTACTTCTGATCTCAAGAATTGTTCTTCAGACATTCATTTTGGTGTATCTTTGCTCCACCCCTCCTCAAAAGACCACTGGGAGAGTCAAAACCAACACACTTCTCAAGGATAGGTTATCTCATGTTTTGCTTATTTTAAGGGCAAAATTCTCTATAGTGAACTGAACCAGAGCTCATTTGCCAGGTAGGTGTAGTCTTCCGCAATACCATTCGTCCTGCTCTTTGGAAGAGGGAGGACCTTCTGACCAACATCAGTAACGCTGGTTGTTTCAGTGACATTGATGGTTTCTTTTAACCTTCCCAATACCTGTTTAAAATAAGATTGCAGAAAGAACCAGAAGGGGACAAAAGATCCAAATGGTATAGAAACTTTCCTGAAAATGCTGCTTTTTGTGTTAACCTGACCCTTCGAAATATCTCACTTCAAAGTTTTCCTCTTTTTTTTGGGGGGTGGGGGAGTTCACTTATTCCCTGTGATGGTGATGAACGTCTGACACTTTAGCAGAAGAATGTGGCTTTCTGTATGTCTTGCATTGTGTAACAGCGCACTGCTTTTTCATCATTTTAACTCTGGTTTTGTTTTGTATTGTTCTGTTTGCATTTGTGTAATAATTTGGTTTTGTTATTGCTATGGAATGATTTCTTCTGTTGGCGTTCACGTGACAACTCCTGTCATACAATAAAATGCGTTTCTCAGAAGCGTGCAGAAGTCTGTCATCATTGTGAATGTGTGGTTGAAAGCAGAAATGCTGGGCTAAGTCAGGTCATGCCTGAAATCTCCAAACACCTCTTGGTGGCATCGCCAACTCAGAGGGTTGGAAATCCTCCATTTGGAGGTATAGCACAGAATAATACATTCCAGCTTGTTTTCACCAGTCATCTGCGGCTTGAGATCTCTCAGATTACATTAGCAAGCTTTTTGCTTCAAAGGCAAGGGCTAAAAAGTAATTCAAACAGTTTTTCAAAAAAATTGTGATGGAAGAACCACTGCAGTTGCACAAGTGCAGAGCGGGTACGGTCTCTGCCTCAAGCAGCTAGCAAGCTCAGTGGACTGGACAGCCAGAAGGTGGAAGGTTAATGGACACTGAAGTGAAGTGGGTTAGCAGCGCAACTCCAAATTCTGGTGTCATCTCAATCCTGTGCTTCTGTTTGATGAGTTTGTTGCTTAATTTAACAAGACGATCTAAAACTGCTCGTTTCTGAAAACTGCTCAAAGTTTCTCCCTCTGTCTGCCAGCTGTCTGGAGCACTTAAATCAACTATTTTGATGCAAGTTTTTAGTACAAGATGAATTTTGCATTTGTCAGTAATCCCCCAGTGCAGCAAGTTCCAGGACTTGATGCAACATGAATTGTCATCTGTCCTTTTATAACATGATGCTGGAATAGGTGTTAAAAATTTCTCATGTTTCTACCACAAGTCTACCTTGCAACCACTAATGCAGCTATCTTAACCACCTGTAAGTGAATTTGGCTTAGGTTGTCACAGCACAATAGTCACTTGCGCTGTGCACAATATCCTTCCGGAGCATGCATTTGCCCTTCGTGTGCTCCCGTGTTAATACAACAATTCTCTCTTAGAAATGGGTGAGGTAGATTTGTTAGCTTGCCTGAAAGTGAGCTGCTGATAAATAGCAAAGCCAAAGGTGTGTATTATGACCTTGCCCACAAAACAAGCATGAATTTCATAAACTCGGTGTATAAAGCTGATTCATGGATTTAGAGCAATATTAACGTATAAAAACACAGGGCCATATTCTGTCCTCCGAAATCAGGTTTCCACTGTCTGCACCTTGGCACGACTTAACTCCCAAAATTGCCTGAAATCGATAGCCTCACCCATTTTGAGATACAAAATAATAATAAAAAATAAAAATAAATAAAAATAATTCCCTGTGGATCTTAGCCACAGATCTAGCACATGGTCAAAAAGTACAATAACCTTGAGAAGAAACTGGAGGTAGTCCCACTGCTGTTCAGGACCCAGGGCACAGCCTACACTAAGTTACTGGAGGGGCGCAGTGAAGGGTACTTGGATCATACCTGCTGTCTTCAAATGTGGCTGAGTTAAAAGCTGAACCAGAGCTCTTCTCCCCCTCCTGCATGGGCCAGCCCGGTTTTTTAGAGCATGCACTCGGGAAGCGGGAGAGGGGGGTTGCATGCTTTCCTTAGCCTGAGCCGCTTGCGTCTTTCCATCTTCTGCATCGCCAAAGCATAATATTCAGGGTGTTTTTGATGGGAATATTCACCATGAGTGAATGAAGCAGGGGATTATGTTTCCTCCGGGACAAAGGAAATCCCAGGTTCACGTCCCAGTTCCAGGCAGTATTTACGCGTTTTATTCAATGACTGTCAGTAGAAACACCAGGAGGAGCTGGGGCCTCTACCCCAGGGCTCTCATGTCAGCATAGCTGGGGTCTCACTGGGCAGCAGGATCTGTTTGCTTGTGTTCACTCCTGCTCTCTTACCCTGGCTGGGCGGTGGTGGCTGAGACCGCAGCTCCTGCAGCGCACAGGTCTGCTGCTTGCAGGGTGGATGCTTTAGCTGGTGGGCAGCTCTACAAAAGCAAACATGCTTCTCCTGCCTCCCCAGGGATGGTGTTGCCCTCAGTGCTGTCACTACCGCGTGGACCTCTGCTTTGGATGGGATGCTCTCTGTAGCTGGCTATTGCTACTGCAGCTGCTCCTCGTGCAACATATGGGCAGTGAGTCTCTCTATAGACCAAGATTTTCCTTAGAATCAATAAAGCTCCTAACAGAGGAGCTCTGAAATACTAGCTGAAGCCTCTGCATTGACTATACCCAGAGAATAAGCTCCCAGTTTATGCAGTTTAAATTTAAAGCAGTCAAGTGGATGTGTATCACCTGGTCACTCTAACATCTGAATTTGATGCCTGAAGTATGGCTGGTGGATCGTGTCAGGTACATGAGACTTACGAAGGAGCTATGGCTTTTTTTTTGCTTTTTTTCTTTTTTGCCTTTTTTGCCTTTTTTTTTTTTTTAGTTTTGGAGACTTGCTATGGAAAATTAAGGAGGGTGGGCAGTGAAAAATAGTTCCCTTTGTTTAATTCCAGTAAGGTTTGTACCTCACAGTTCAACCACAGACAGCAGATAAAGGAAGGACTTACTTATTTATCCTGAGAGCAGCCTGAAGAAAGCAAATCTTGCTAGTGTTCATGCCAGTTGACATTCTTCAGAGCGCTCTGTATTTTGCAGGAAAGGACCTTAATTACCTTATGGCATTAAATTGAGTTGGGTGGGAAATGCAGCCTCAGATTTATTAGTCAAAGTTTCATTGTCAACAAGAGCTTGCTCTTGAATATTACAGGCCCAGATTTTCTTTTTAACATAAATGCCAGGCATGAATAGGGCAAGCGAGCACTGTCAAACTGTCTCTTGAAAACATTGCCAGGATACCAAAAAAGAGGATTTCTCCCCCCTCCCTGCCCAGCTGAGAGGATTTTCGTTCATTCTGTACCAGCACGAAGACAGCATTGTACCAAGAATATGGACCGCTCTGTGTTTTGGTTGATTTAACATGTATGCACTTTTGCAGAGTAGTGATTTCTGCGAGTGGAGTTATGCAAGTAATCAAGTAATTCACCATGAGTCATTCATGCAGTGAATTAAGTGCCTCTTCCCACAACCAGGTCACCTCCTGACAATCATTCCTTTTTCTTTTTTTTTTTTTTTTTTTTTGGAATTACTCAACAAATCCTTTTGCAATTACTTTTAAGCGTTCTGTGTAGATCACACATTTATGTATATGGTTAATGTTTATTGCTTTTTTTGAGTCACGTTCATAATGGATCAGAGAAAACATAGTATTGTCTCTATCGGTGTAAATGTTCATATCTGTGAATTTAAAATTTTGTTTTCGTCTGGTTTTGAGCACGCACGCATGTGTTCATTTCTGTGAGTATCCATGTCAGTAAAGCCAGATTTACTTGAAAGGCGTGTCACATCATGCATACACGTCGACACAGAAGGGAAGAGAATCTGCATTTTTCAAATAGTTTTATGGAAAAGTCTCTGCTGCCATTTCTAGCAGCGAATGGTAGAGACCATAGTGGCCTTCAGAGAATAGGAAGGTGCCTCTGCACATGCCAAGAGAACACAGAGAGCAACGAGTTGCCTGCGGTCTGCTGGGACGGAGCAGGACTTGAAGAAGTCCCCCTGCACTGGTTTTACTTGCCTGGGTTCTTTGTACATTTCTGCGTTTGTAAGAAGTTGCAACAGATGCTGTGCAGAACCAGTTCTCGTTGCTGAAAGCAGAAAGTGAAAGGCCAAGCGCTGCTGGTAAGCAAGAGCAGATGCTTATCCTGTGCCAGGCATGGCCAAAGCCCGTTCCCCTCAGGTGTCGTCCTTACGAGCGGGCTAGCTGACTGTGCCTCTGCCCATTTTGAGTCATCATCGGGCTTATTTTGGAGGAGGAGGAGCCCTCTGAAAAGGAAAAATTTCTAGGGAGAGCTTCCTAGAGTGTGAAGGAAACAACAGCGAGGGTTTGCTCGGGGGTTTACGTCTCGCAGACCAAAAGTTGCTCTTTTCTCCTCTTTTCAGGGCACATGCTGGAGGGACAGCCCACAAAGCTCCTGGGTGCTCTGCGAGGAAGGTGTAACAGTCCACAATGCGTACAAGGACCTCCTAATGGGTTGGTTAATTGGCTAATGGGGATGCCTTTGCTGCAGCCTAATGAATGTGAGTGCAACGATTACTTAAGACAGATGTGTAGATCTCTGGGAGATGACTTTGCTGGGCTGCCAAAAGGAATGGGCAACAAACCAGTCGGAGCTGCTGATGCTGTTGTCACAGATTTACCAGAAAGGCTGCTTTTCCTTCCAGCTTTTTTTTTTTTTTTTCCCCTCAAGAAGTGATTATCAGTTCATCCTTTCCCTGGAACTGATATTGAGGCAAACTTCTATCAGATATTGCTACCCAATATCTACGTGCTGTAGATGAGATATTGCTGTGCAATGTGCCTTTTCGTGACTTTTCCTTGCTGGGTGAGAGCTGCCAAGCTCACACGATATTTAAGCCTGTTACTGTAACTGTGGCTACTGTTGTTGGTAGCTGTTCAGGGCTTTCATTTGCCCATCCTGAGGGGACTGTAATAAAGACTGGCCCCTGCTGTTAAATTGTTTGCATAATTCCTTTTTTTCTTTTTTTTTTGACTGGGAAAGTTGATCTTACGCTGGGAGAAATATCAGCCATGCTAGAGTTTTAACACCTAATCATATCATAACCGAGTGAATCAAGCTGAGAGTGTCCCTCTTCTCTAATCCATTGCCTTGAAGTTGAGGAAAGAGCTTGATTTCCCGCTTTGATTTATCTGGATGGCCCTTAATCCCGAATTTTTGTGAGGAGCTGATTTATTGTCTGACATCAGGGAGGGGACATTAACTCCCCGCCTGCCACCCAGCGTGCCCACTTGGAAAGAAAGAAACCTCCTCTGCTGTAGGTAGGATCAAAACCAAAGGGTATAAACTGAACTGAAGTCCATGTGTCCGGGCAGCTTGTCTGGAAAACTCAGCTCTGCTGTCACTTAACCCTGTAATTGCCTGGAAACCCTAGAAACCTGACTCTTTACCTTAGTGCTTACCCAGGTGCCCAGAGCTGCACCCCATGGGGTCTCCAGAGCTGTCAAGACTAGGCAGTCTGGCACCTCACGCCCACCTAAGCCTCCCTGGCATGGAGAAAAGTGGTATTTTCCTTGTTTAGGGGCTCGGCAGGCCCCGATAGTCACACCCGGCACCTCCCGACGCAGTGGGAGCTCCAGCTCCCGCCGCAGCAGCTCCAGCTCCGAAAGATGGCACACCTGTGGGCACCCGCAGAGCGAGCGGGAGAGGGGCAAAGGAGGAAGGACCCTGCCTGCTGCCTCCCGGGAAAGCGCTCTCGGGGGCAAGGAAGCCCGGGGGTCCTGGGGGGAAAGACCCTCTCCACCCGTCGCGGTGCTGCCTTGCTGGAAACCTTTCCTCGAGTCACGGTGCCAAGGAGAGAGGAGGAAGCTGGATGCCGTAACCCGCAGCCCGCGTGCAAACCTCCTCGGATAACAAACGTCAGGGGAGCGAGGAGGCAGCCCGGGGCTCCCCGCTCCCTGGTGACGGGCCTCAGAGCAAGGTTTCGGCATCAGAGGCCGGCTCCCTCCTTGCTCCCCCCCGCCCCGCCCCCGGCCTCCCGAGTCTGAAATTCCTCGCTGCCGAGCGGTGCAGTTTCAAAGCAGGGGTGGAGGAGGATCCTCCGCCCAAGGTAGCCTCCAGCCTGGTTGTTGGGGCGCTCTCATGGGATGTGGGAGACGTGGGTTTGGGCCCCTCGGGCTGAGGCGGGAGAGGAACCCAGGCCTCCCACTTCCTCAGCATATACTTTGAATACCAAGGCATTATATAATAAAAGCTATCACCACCTTTTCTTCTTCCTGCTTTGTTTTTAAAAGACCGATCTGTGTGGAGTCTTTTGAAAGAAAGGGCGTAGGTACCAATCTCCAGGAGAAGATTTCAGACAATGGATCCCAAGCAGACAGGATTGCCTCACTCCAGCCTCAAGGGGCTTTTAGTGCAAGAGAGAATTGCAGATACACCCTTGTCCTCCACTTTTCCTATTGCTTGAATGTAAGCAGCTCCGTGCTCCCTTCAAGAAGATCCCACTGTATCCTGCCGGCTGTGTTGGGTTCAACTCTGAAGCACCCAACTTTCGCCATCAACCACGTAGGGAGTCTGAGTGCAGCTCATAAGCCGCTGGAGGCCAGATCACCTAAAAGTCAGGGATTTCAGTGCCCAAACTTCTCCCGAATCTAACCTTAATTTCTCTAGTTAAATCAGGTTGTCAAATCCAGAAGAAACGACTTGCCTCTCTGAAAAAATGCCAGGGATGGAGGCTAGACCAAGCAGGAGGTGCTTGTGTAATTGCATAAGCAGGTAAGGCAATTTTTGTTGCTTTGAAAACTTTAGAAGACTTTAGACTAGAAATAAACCTCCACAAGGAGTCTTAATCATTGCACTCTGTGAAGACTCATTTGAAACAGTCTGGGCAATCAGTTCTGATGTAGCTCTTTGGCTGGAAAAGCCCAGACAATCCCAGATGTCTCTTTGATGCAGAATCACACAAAGATTCAAGTTTCCATCGCTCTGATCAAGCAAAATGTCCCCTGCCCTAACTGAGGGGGGAGAAGACTCTGCTTCCCAAAGCATAAATGTGTTGCACATGGTGCCTATTAATCAATAGAGTCGAGTCTGGATCAGCACCAACTCTTACAACTCGTACTCAGTGCTGAGATTATACAAATAAAGCTTATGCAAATGCAATTTTGCAACCTTGAAAATTTTGTGTGTAACCTGTTTTTAAAACATTCCATCTATGGAAATCTATTATTTCCCCCTCATTTTCTAGGCAGAAACCTCACTCCAGAGGGGAGGAGGCCAGCTCAGCAGTAGAGTCTTCCTGAAAGATTAAAGTCTTCAGCTTATTGCAGCAGATACTGCAAATCAAAGGAGATCAGGCAACCAAAATGAAGAAAAGATGTGACTGTCCTTGCCACACTTTTGTCAAGAGAATTCCCCAAAGGATGGCAAAGACCCATTGGAGCTCCTTCATTCACATCTTCATTATCATAAATTGCCAGTGGAGTGATCATCAGCATCTGATTAGGTTTCTTTTTCAGCCAAGCTAGTTCCCTTCTCTCCTATCTGTAAGCACTTTCCAATGTTGATCACTACTATGTGAGGGACACCAGCTCTTGTAGAGGGGAATGAGGCTTTCTCCACTCTCAGAGACAGCCAGGAAAGCTGAAAGGCATTAAATAGAAACCTTTCCCAGGACGTCCTGAAAGGCTAGTGTACATTTGAGGAAGTCCAACTGCAGTAGAAATGGCTGGTTACCCTGGGCCTCGACTGACTGCCCGGATATGATGCTTCATGGACCCTTGGGTAGTTTTTGCCAGGTGCTGTGATGAGATGCTGCTCTGATACCATCAGGAGATGCTCATCGCAGTGAAATAAAAGAAAGAAGGTATTATAGAGGATCATTTCAATACCTGACACTCTTATACTTGGCTAATTGTATTTGTTCATTAAGATAAGGATCAGCATTCAGCTTCTCCTACATTTAGGTCAGCCTTCCAGTACATTTGCACTTGCAAGGGAGAGCTGCTTTAATGAGGGATAATGAAACTTGCTACGCATTGCGTCATGACTTCTGTGTTAATATCATTTACACATGATAAAATGCAAATAGTATTGACCGCCAGTGCACGATCATGCTTAATCCTCTAAGCCCACACACACACATGTGCTAAAACTAATCTCCCTAACAGTAAACAAAATATACATCTGTGCCTCTCTCTGTCCTCCTGAGAACATTCATTTTGCCTAAACTACAAGGTGCATCTGCTCTACCCACGCAGCCAAATAGGTTGCCACTGGCTCAAAAGCGCTCTGGCTCCTGTAGGTACCCTCATTCCCTGTTTGCAGTTCACAGAAACATGACAGTGCTGGGAGACCTTACTGTAAACAACCCTATGTTAAACAGACCCATCCTCTGTATTATAAGCATTCAGAGGGCATTTCTAATGCATAACTCCAGTTCACTCTCCCAATGCACTTTGGGCGTCCAATGCCTGCTTGTCCATCTTCTGAAGGCACTCTGAATTTTGCAATGGGCTTCTCAGCTAAATGGTAGCCAGTAGAGATGCTCAAACTCTTCTTCATTTGGGATTTCTGCTGGTAGAAGGGTACCAGCATACTCTTTTTTACGTCTGGGTTTTGGACCTGGAATGAAGTACAAAAGGCAAGATATTAAGCTGAAGAGGGATCAGTTAGTGACTAGCCATCTTCAGTAAGTAAATGTTCCTTAGACGTTAAATGGGCCCACATGTGTTTTAAGAAATGCAGGTTTAGCACGCAGTGAAATTTAAATGTATTTAATTGTAATTCTGTTGTGGGAAGTTCAGCTCACAATGTCAGAATAACTGAACCACTTTCAGGTATCTTAATACCACGTGGGTGTTCATATTTCTGAGAGAAAATCATCTTCAGGTTGCACTGCTATTTGAGAATGCTATGTCTGAACTGTATAATTTTAGGGACTTTCTGCATCTCTGGTTCCCTGAGAGGTGCGATACTTTTTTTATCAACTTTTCTTACTCTTTGAATGTAAACAAACTCACATTAGTTCAGGACTGGTGAAGAATTCTCTTTGGAAATTTCTCCCCAGCCTTATGAAATGCAGGGTTGCAGCAACTATTTCCTATTTCTCAGCGCTATCGGCAAAACACTGCCTTGGGTTTTAATGATCCAGAAAAATGCAACAGGCAGCAGTTGTCTGGAGAAACCGTGGTGGTGTGTAGGACACGAACCTTGGGGAGGCGTCCCACTGGTGAGGAAACCCTGCGGAGCAGCTGAACAAGCTCAGTGCCTTTGAAAGGCGCTTTTCTCCTTTGATTACACAGGCTCTTATTTCAAGAGGGCTGCTTCATGAAGCTAGTAAAATTTAGCTTCACGATGCCTACCAGCCGAGTCTCGCCATGGACAATCAAAGACTTAGCAAACGAGGTTTGCTCTCCAGAGAAGGGAAGTGTTCCAGCCTTTGTCACTAGCTAAGCCTGATGTTCACAAAGTTGATCAGAGCGCGCTCAGTGTTGAATACAGATGTGCCCTTTAGACTCTCCTTTGCCCATTTGAAGCTTGGGAACGTATTCCTGTGCCTACCTGTGATCACATTATATTCCCACAGCAGCCATAAAGGGAAAACCTTTTTTATTTAATATCTGTGAAAGCAAATATTATTCAGCATTTATTGTGTTTTCAGTACCTTAGCAGCTGGAAAGAGGAGTGTGTGCCGACAGCGAGTGTTCGAAAGCAGAGGCTGTACACCCAAGGTACAAAAGAATGCAAGCACAGGGAAGCATCTCCTCCAAGCAGCCCACCGCCAGCATTTGAGTCAAGGACCTGAAGAGACGTGGCCTCCTCATAGCAGCCGAATGCGGACTCCTCCCAGCTGGACGGCGTACTCAATTTGAGGATTATGCATGTTAGATCCTTGCTCTGATACCTTCACTTGGGCAAAGCCTTGGCTCCATTCGCTCCGGCAAAGTCAAACCTGGGTGAATCAGCCTCCCTCAGACCATGCAGCCTGATTCACGTGCTAGGAATCCAGCCTCTCCTTGTTGCAGAATAACCAACGTAAGCTCCGGCAGTGGAGTCGCCTTTAGTATCAGCTCTGCAAGCATTTTGGTACGCGAACCACAAGGTTTTTTGTGCCCTTTTGAACCCTGGCTGGCAGGAGTGTGTCCTGGATTGCAGAATTTGTAAGAATGAGGTTGTGGACGCAGGGGGTGAGCGTGTGCTCCTGAGGAAAGGGTGCGGAGGTTTAGTCTGTACCAGTAAGTTACAGGGTTTGAGCTCTGTGCTGCAACCGGGCACACTTTGAAGTTGGTGCACCCCCTGGCATGGCTTTGGCCCATGACGGCTAACACCCTCCTAGGCGGCTCTGCTCTTCAGGGGCTGTATGGATGAGACCAAGTGTTTTGGAGGGGAAAGAGTGTTTACCCATGCACATGCAAGTCATGCATGGCATAAAAAGGATTTGCCATCCCAGTGCTAGAAACTTCTTTCACAGCTGGTAGCGTGTGCGCCAACATACACTGAACTGTGAGGTATGGACGTGTGATACATACATGCACGTATATACATAGACACATGCATGTATATACATGCACACGTGCATGCATACACTGCGCTTTTATGCAATACCCAATTTTAGTGCTATAATTACCTATACTGCAGACTAAGAACCATGGCCTGTTGTTCTGTTTCTTTTTTTGGAGAAGGTAGGCCAACCCACACTGATTTTAACGGGCCTCCCCTTCTGAGCATCGGTGGGCTTCAATGCCATCAGCACAACACTTTCCTGAGCTGGTTTTTCTCCCTCAAGGGTGATAGGACTGGGGTGAATAATCATAGTGCTACAGCCCCTCTGCATTTTGTTTCTGACCAGAGCGGCGTTGCTAAAGCCTAGTGCCGGTTTCCCTCCCATTGTCGTACCATCATGTCCCAGGCACCCGATTTTGTTACCTGCCTTTTGTGTAATTCTCTGGACTCCTCTCCAGCAAAGACTCACTTACAGACAAAGAATACTAACGTGCTATTTGCTGAAATTCTCATGGATGAGAAAATTAACACCCCCCCCCCTTCTTTTTTGTTGTTGCCATGGTCACAGGAAAGGAATTAAAGCATCAAAGCCTTCCATTTCCTGATGATGGATTAAGGAAATTATTAATTTGCCTTATAAAAAGGCAGGTTGTGTCTCTGCAATTAATGTTAGAGGGCTCTTCATGAGGGGAATTTCAGCCTCCTGGGCAGAGAAGGCTAAAGCATCTGCTTGTTCACCAGCTCAGGTAGATCGGGCTGCTATGGGGGTCTGTGCTGTACCTCCTGCCTTCATTAGTCACTGCAGATAGGATTTGGCTGCCTAGGCAGTGGTTTCTTTGGGGCACAGGATTAAAAACTGAAGCTCCCCTATAAATTAAGCCCTCTCCTTTATCCATTTTTTTATGCCTCATCCACGATCTCTCAGGATTTTTCCATTGCAGGATGAGGAAGAGAAAACTTAGGGAAAAAAACTACTTACATGTAATTGACTTTGATATGTTCCTACTCATCCCTTACCCTGCTTTTCTGGCTCCCTGGTGCCCAGCGTCTACCTACTGACAAGGTGGCTGTTTTTATGGGAGCTCTTTACAAAGGTTGGCTTCCCAGTGGGATGCCGTCCCCCAGGGGGCTGTGGGCGTGGCCATGGGCTCCACACCTGCCCCAGCATTGGGCATAAAGACTCGGTCCCATAAAGACTTTCTGACGGATCTGGGCCTCTTTTCCCAGCTCCATCTCACAATGTTTCTTGGTGAGCTGCCCCGGCTGGAGCCCCTGCAGGGAGCAGCTGAAATTTCCCTCACCTTTGGAGCTGCCCACGCTTGCAGGACACAACTAGGAGGAAAATATATTACCCTGTCTGCTTCTGTTGTTACAGAAAATCCTTTTTTTTGCTTCACCTTTTCTTCACCATTTCCATTTTTTTTCTAAATAATTGCAGACAATATGTTTTGAATCCCAACGTTTTCCTTCAAAATTAGGAGAGGAAAAAAAAGCAGCACCAAAACATGGAGATTTTGATCTTGAGACTCATCAAAACTCGCTTGGCTCCACAGAGAGTTCTATTGTCCCGGGCTTCATTTCAGCAGACTCCCCAAGCAGAAAGGTGCTGCTCCGACCTTCCACCTCTGGCAGCAGTGTCATCTGATGACAGAACCCAGCATGCCACGCAGAGTCTTTTAAATTCATCCTCTCGTATTTCTTCTTGGTGCGTTCAGGTAATTTGGCCCTTTTATTTACTTGAGCCCTTTTTCTTCTTCCTGAAAGGGAATGTCTTAATGCTTCCCATTGAAACCCATGGAAGTAAATTGTTGCAAGATAAAACCTGGTGAGCTAGTGCCAGCTGGGGTAAAGGGAGGCCAAGCAGTGCTTGTGACCTGCAGCGGTGCCTCATGCTAACCTCGTGGCTCGTCCCTTTGATATGGTGTCTCTCAGGCGCTGTGCTTTGCCTACCTTGCCGCGGGAAACACAGGAACTTGTTTGTCACTTTTCCCTGTGCTGAAAGGGCACAAAGGAGGAAAGGATCTTTTCTCTGAGTGGTAAGCTCCCCTTCCCTTTGATCTGCTTTATGGGAGTCCCTCTCCTCTCTGAATGAAAAAAATGCCAGGGCTGCTTCTTGTAAAGGCTGAGTGCAATTTGGAAATTCAACAGGAGTTTGCATACCCACCATATTTCTATGAATAATACAGTGCTGCTCTCCCAGTGACCACATTCAGACCACACTCAGCTCTGATATCTTTCTTGAGGACACCGCCGCAGTCGGGAAGGCTCCTTTAGTTGATTGAAAGATATGAAACCTTTGTTCCTGGGCTTGATGGGTCTGTAATTAAGAGCTTTAAAATCAATGTTGTAACTCCATGAAGGACGTTTCTTTGGCGTTAAACATGCCATATGACCTACTGCTCTCAGATACTGAGATCCTTAAGGTCTCAGTTGTTGGCAACAAACCCCATATTTACCTCTGTACTCGTGCGATGATCATGGTCATATTGGTGTTACAATAGCACTTTGGTGTGCAAACAGACTGATTTGCAAACACAACAGAAACCTACAAAGTCTAAAAAAGTAAAATGTTTCACCACATGTACCCTGGGTGTATTTATACGTTAATTAAGCCCACCTGGAAGTGTTCCATAGTGTATCAATGGCATTTATTTTTCCTTTGGTCAACAATGGGTACACACTGTGCAGGGTTTAAAATTGACCCCAAAAGAGTTTACCTTCTCCACAGATAGCCTTTGAGGACTCAGAAACACTGATGCCATCTTCTCTGCCATGCCTTTTCTCTCCAGCTGTGTTGAGTAATTGAGTTGGTAGCCCAGATGGCACCTCAACACCTCCACAGCCCTTGATACTAAGCTCTTTTTGGCCAGCCTGCAGCAAGTATGAATTGTTCTATCCTGTCAATCTTTATTTTCTTCATATTCGATACCAGAAGGTCATAATGTTCGCCATAATCTCTCCTTATGTTGTTGTGAGTGTCCAAATGCTGGTGGCCATGTGCAGATATGTCTTGGTGTTCAACATCAGGAGCGTGGGGAGAGAAAGGTTTATGTACCAAAGGAGAGGGAAGAAGGAGAAGCAGACCACATGTAAAAACCCTTTACCCAGGCCACAGTTTACCTTCTATCAAGAGAAGGAATTAAGTTTACATGTAAATCCCTTTAAATTGAAATGTCCACCTTCTAATTCAGAGAAAGCTGAAGGAAAAAAAATATAAATCTCATCTGTCTTCCTATTTCCTTCTTCCCAGACTCTACAGAGACCCAACACAGGTCCCTAGGGAAAGTTTGCAAATGTCTTCTGCTCCATGGCAGTCCTGCTGTGAGCATCACCTGCTTTCTAGGGAATATGGAGGATGCTTTGCACCATATAAACTTTCCTTTCTGGCTCTTGTGGTTTCTTTCATGAACTCCCATGTGAAGATTTCCAGGTCACGACAGCCTGCTCCACGTGATAGGGGAAGCTGGGATCGGAGACTTCAGTCATAGAGTGACTCCACCTGTCTTTGACTCCATAGGTGCTGCCCATGGAGGCATACAGGCATGCAAGTATGCCCATATAGAACTGGTAATCCATTTCCAGAGGGATATACATCATCTTTTGTAAGCTGGTGGAAACCAGAAGAGGAGTTAATGTTGCTAAACTTATGCTTTGGAAAACTCATTAAGAGATGGGTTTCTTCCTCAAGTAGTACGAAAGGAAGGACTCAAGATACAAATCCTGACAAGACAGCTTTATTTCCACGTAGCCAAAGGAGGAAATTAGTCCCGGGAGCTGAAGATGTGCACACTCTTTGCTTTGGAGCTTGATGACTGGCTCACTTGGAAGGGTGGGGATTTATTCCATCCAGAGATGCAGTTGAGGTAAATTTCTCTGGAGCTTTCCAGTGCCTTTTCTTCTGCAACAGCCCAAGCATCTCCAGGTGGCTGGTCAGCTGCTGCCAGTGTCACAGCTTCCTCTCCTTTTCCTGTGCAACGTACTCAGCTCATTTTGTATCTGCTGATACGGTAGAACAAGATCCTGCCCCCCTCAAAGTAACTCCAGTCTCATTTGCCAAATTTTTCTCTCATGCAACCAGGAGAGCATCTGAAACCTGTGCTGCCAATCTCATTATTCCACAGGAACAAAAGCCTTCCCATTAATCAAACAAACAACATCCCCCTTGCATGCCACTTGACAAAACACTGGAAGTTTAGCCAGAGTCACTGCCACAAAGTGCAAGAGACATCATTGCCTTGGTCATCGGTTACGTGGAACCTGCGGATGGAAACCATGTACAGCATTTGTGTTCATTTTGTAATAGAAACTATTTTCTCTTACAGAATGTATGTACACATACAAATAGCTACATATTACCTGATAAAGGTCCCATGGTTGTCACACCTGGGAGTATCACATGGGGCTGGCTGATAGGACACATGGCTGCAGGAGGAGTGACAGCTGGGGACAAGTGAGCAGCCCTGGTGTGTCCGAAGTAGCACTAGATGCATAGACTTAGGGACACAAATTGCTCTGGAGATCTGGTGGCAAGCGATTTTTCACTTGGCAAAGAGGATGGACAGATGGATGCCGTGGAAAGACAGATGGATGCCATGGACACACAGATGGAAGGAAGGAAGGAAGGAAGGAAGGAAGGAAGGAAGGAAGGAAGGAGAGTTTAGCAGCATGAGTTTTCAGTATAAATACTAGAAATTCTTTGGTTACATAAAGAGGAAGGCAGGTTACATGGGAAAAAAACAGCTGGTATATTGAGAAATGATGATTTTTTTAATTTTGTGGAGAAAACCAATGGAAATTTTTTTTTAAAGCCTACAGAAAATAGCAAAAAAGAGTTGTAGCCTGATTAAATGGATTAAATATATTGGAGGGGAAAAAAAGCAATTTCCTGCTCAATTTACTACCAAGAAGAAGTCAGCTGGCAAAATAGTGGCAAAAACTATAAAACTTCTTAGGAAGACTTATCGCGGCACATGGGATGCCACTACTGAGGCACGCTGGGCTTTCAGCAGCAAAAACCAACAGGGGGGCAAAGCTGGTTCCTCTCCTGCGCCACAGCAGCATGAAGGACATTGTCAGAAAGCTGCTGTTTTTGTGATGGCTTGAGGGGGAGGTGAGGTTGCCCCTGGAGGTACCCAGGCGAGGACCGTGATGGAGGCAGAGCTCTCGTTTTGGCATGCCACGGATGCTGCTGTGCCTGTGGAAATGCAACGGGGCTGGTGGGAGGTTTTTGGCCCTGTGCTAAGACAGAAGGCAAGCGGCGTAAAGTAATTGTAGCACCGAGCGGTACACGGAGGAGTCCTAAGTGGGCAGAAGCATGTCACTGTCTGAGAGAAGCTCCCCCTCACCTGCCTGCAACTAGATTTAAAGGTGAGTTCTTGAGAAGGTGTAATAGGAAAGACCACCTCCGGAGATGCTGCTGCTTAGGGAAGGGTAAAGAAAAATCACTCCTGAAGGATGGGAGACTAAATAAAAATATGCATGCTGCGGACACAGATAGTGCTGCAGACTGTGAGACTGGGATAGCCAGTTTAGAAATATTCATCTTGCGCAAGATGGATAGAAATATAATCTGGTTAACACCCTGGGTAGTGGGGAGAGACTGAAGATGAAGCTGGATATAGGATCATCACACAGTGGCTGTCATCCTGCTTTGGCAGTATTAAAAAATCCCTCAGTAGCATTGCACTAACACAGACACCAGTGTCGCTGAAGATTTAAAACTCCAGAAAGATGGAAAAAGCCAGGTCAGGGGCTGGGTATCTGTATAGTACCAGGAGGGGGATATCCAGCACTGCAAGAGCAGAAAAAACCAGTGAAATTTAGCTACACCAAAACTGGAGTAGCACTGCCCTGCCTCTGCCCAGCACCTGAATATATGGCCCAGTTCAGGCCAGGTGCATCCCTATACTGGGATGCCTCTTGGAGGAGTTTTGCCATCCCAGGCACCTTCGGTGGGGCAAGGGCTTGTGCCTGCACCTCTCCACGGATCTCAGCCAGACGCCTCAAGTTAGGCGGGATGACTAGGGATCTAGCTATGTGAAATATTTGAGGAGAGGATCGCCGGATCCCAGGGAACGTGAGTCACCGTTTAATATTTGGCACCCTGGGTCCCACCACAAGAGCGTGCTTCAGCACATAGCAGAGAAGCTTTCATGTCTTGGGTTGTGGCAGAGGGTTGCAAAAGACTGTCACGGATATTATCTCAATAGCAATTTCTGGCCACACCAAAGTGGTTGGTTTTTTAAAAATGGTTATGGTAATAATTTACCAGGTTACTAATTAGTCTATTAATTTTGAAATGGTTCAGAACAGGGTTGAAAAATGATGATTCATATGTATTGTTTATCAAGAAAGATTTCAGAGAGGACAACTACTTATTACAAGTATATCACATTATGAAATCAACGGAAGAATAAAAAATAAAAAACCACAGAAAATAATAAAAAAACTGAGGAACACTATTCATCTACCAGGATAGGAAAAAACAGACCACATTATATGTTCAGGAAATTAATATGAATGCTATGAAAATAAATTATATCCATCGCATTCTTTAAGTGTTGTGAGAAGAAATAAACTTATGCCTCTCATCTTCTGCTCTTACCATCAATTACGTTTCCTTTGTTTCCTGGTATATGATTATACACAACTGCCTTTAAAAAGAGGGTCATCTCCCTTGTTCGTTAGTCTCTAATCCTAGTCCTCCGCTCAGGTGTAATGCCATTTCTCGGTCAGATTCCTCAGTGATTAGAATCCCCCCCTCAGAGACGAATTCACTGACAAACTCCAGGAATTAGGGCAATGGGAAGACTTCCACTTTGGTTCCAATAAAGTGTAGCAGTGTTGATGTTGGAAAGCTGAACGTGGGGCTCTTCTAACACCTCCTGTTGTACTTTTATGACAATAAGGGTTCCTTTTTGTGATCATTGGCAAATATGCTATTATTTAGTATAAATATTATTTATTATGGTATAATACTAAATGCACTATATATAAAAATATATAATACAATATAATACTAAATATTATTTTTTATGAACAGCTTCTCTAATGCAGAGGAGAGCCATGAAAACATAGCTTATCAGACCTGGTAAATGCAGCTTTTTTATGGCTTCAGAAAATTCTCAGACCAAGGAAGGGGACAGTTTGTTCCTGGTTTCCAAAGGGCTTCCATCCAGGCAGCAAGACAATCTTCTAGATGGAGTAAAGGGAAAAGTACCTGCCTGAAGTTTTGCGGGTCGACCAGTCGCTGGCCACCATTACAGCCTCTCTGAGAGGAGATGAGCAGCACTTTTCCAGTCTGCAACAGGCATGTGTGTAGTCTGGCCCTTCTCCTTCCCTGGGAAACGCACTCAGCAGCCGCTAACCCCATGGCACCTACCCAGGTCCTTCCTCGAGGTAGCCATAAGGCTGCCTTTTAACCGCCACCGGGCTCTGGCTTCACTATGCTAAACGTTACTGGCTGCACCTCCCGTTCGTATTGCCCCCATTGCTGGAAAATGCCTGCCTTGCCTGCCGTGCAGAGCTGCGAGGGTGGACGCCCTCCCCAGCTGGAGAACCTGACTCCCATCCCAGGTTTCCCTGCCTGGTAAGTACACTCTAATTTACATTCTTCCCGAGTTAGTAAGCTTGAGCTTAGCCTTGAATCCTTCTTGAAAATCCTGGACTGATTCATTTTCCCCCTGAAGAAGCTCCTCATAAACTCTGGCTCACCCCACATACATACATTTCATTTTAATTAAAAAATACCTTGCTGGCATGACAAGCTATACAAGTTTTGCTAAAATATTAAATAATAATAAAAAAAAGACCTCAGAACCCTCAGGTCTCTGTCACAGAGAGATACAATACATCAAACATCTGTCCAGAACAGAACTGAGGATAGTCATAGCATTTAGAGATTTAACTTCTTTCCATTTATCATCGTGACGCGTTTCGGATTTGGAGGCAAGTTCCTTTGCAGCATGATCATAGGCCACCTTTTTCTTTTCTCCCATAGCTGTGTGAAGGTTTTCCTCAATATTTTTTTAATGGAAAATCTTTTATTACTTTTAAATTTTTTTTTTTTTTAAGAAAATCTCCTCCTCACATTTCCACCTGTTTTGGGCACAGAAATAGGATGTGTTTCTCCATTTCAATTCCTCCCCTATCATCACATTAGTTGCTCAGTGATTTCTTTTCAGTTCTGCACTGTGCTTTGCCTCTTCCAATTTCCACTCCTAGTTTACAGTCATTGATTCTTTATATGCTGAGGATCTACTCCAGGCTGCCACATTTCACCCTGTGAAGCTATCCATTAGTCTCAAAACGCTATTTAAAACTGTTCAGCAAGTCCATCTTTGGGGCTTTAATATATCTGTGACAGTGACCTGTATATAGTTTTGATGGAGGGTTAGGCCTGGGGATGGAGACAGGCGTTTGCTCCGCGTACTCTGGAGTCCCAAGTTCCCTGTCCCAGTGCTGGGGGGAGGAGATACAATTCACAGAAACTTGCGTGAAGTATTGAGAGCTGTGTAAGCAAGCCCATAGAAACGCAGAGCAATGAGGTGGAGCATAGGTACCACCTCTGGTATGTGGTCAGGCAACTCCAGCTGCTGGGGTTCTTAGCCAGCATCTTTTTGGGGTGTTGGGAGAGAGCAAGTGAGAGCAAGCAGTCAGGGAAAGACATACTGTAAAGTAAACCAGCACAGGGACACTGCTGAATGGGTGCTACAGAGGTGTGTTAAGATGGTGCTCCACCTGGACGATTAGCCCTGATGCTATAATCCCTCTCTGAAGATGTTACCAGGGCATCTTGGCGTTGTGCTGTGCAAGCACATCAGCTGCAGCCCACAACTCACAGCCTGAGGGTTCAGACACCCAGCAGAGGCATAAGGGACCTGGGTGGGAATTCCTAGTTAGCTATTTCTGCTGCCAAGAGAGTACCTTAATCGCAAAGTGCTGGGTGCACCTTGGAGGGGAGCATCTTCCCACCTTCTCAGTTAAGGTGAGTTACTGTGCAGAGAAGCTGTCAAATTATGCAAGACCAGGGAGATGGTGGGCAAATGCTAAAGGGAGTATGTGCAATGCCACTGTGCAAGTCATTTGTTTTGTCAGGTGTTGGAGTCCTAGTTTTGTTATGTGTTGGATCGTCAGTTGTGGTGGCTTTCCTCTGCTGATCCCAGGGCTCGGCTTTGCTGGCCATGTATTGCAGCTGCTGGTGTGCTGGAGATTCAGGGCTGAAACCAGGAGCAGCACAGTTAGGTCAGAGTAACCCCATGCTTGAGCAACTCAGTTGCCCCTCTCAGCCCAGCTCAAGTGCTGTGTCTTGCTGACAGAGCTATACCACTCTCAACTCCACCACTACCTTATCTGCTGCTCACGTAAGGATGTCCCCACTCTGCTTCAGCTCAAAGCTTAGACATTCCCGGAGGTGTCCCCAGGGAATTTATTTTGGTACCAGGGTGCAAGTTGATAGAACTTCTTATCATCCAAATTAATGTTTTAATCTGTTTTGAAAGGTCTCTTGCAGTGACAGTCTTCTGGAGTGCATTTCTTGGCCATATAAATTCCTTTGCTCTTCATCCATGCACTTAATTTCAAGAGCAAGCCACCCGCATGGAAGAGACTTTCCACCTCCAAGCCATTTTGCTGAGGTTTCCAGAAGTGTGGTCTAGTAGATTTAATATTTATTGTTATTTGTACAGCATTTAATACTTATTTATTGCCTGTATAGCAATAAACATGTTTGAGGCATGCAGTAGCTCAGCAAAACAAAGTCCAGCTAGACAGCGTTAACAGACTGCATACAAGAAGAGGAGGAAACAATAAAAACCAGAAACAGCAGCTGCAGGTAGTCTTGCACACTGTCTGAAATCGCGGCCGGCACTGTATATGGTGGAGAAGGAGGTAAGAAATTGCATTGTGGAGAATTACAGTGTTAGTTGTTCTTAAGGGAAGTTTGCCTCTTAACTCTCATTACTGAGTTAGAAAAATCGTATGGGCTATATGTGACTGACTATTGGCATGGCCATGACCTTCTTGCCTTCACTCTTCTGTCCCAAGACCTCAGTTCATCATCCCATGGTCCCTCGGCCCCCTCCAACACCCTCAGCCATGAGTGCTCATCCGGAGCCTTTCGGGTGCCTAGAGAGAAGGTGGGAGGGCAGGTCCCTGATGCCTCACAGCACAGCAGGTAGCTACCAATGAGCCAGCCAGAGGCATGAGCCCATGTGGATGTTCTCAGCCCGTGCCGCTGAGGAGAACCTCCGTACCAGTCTGCCCGGCTGTGGTATTGTACTGCTGTTTGAGGTGGTGGCCCCCGGCTCCTCCTCAGAGGCCTCTGCAACCACAAGACATGGACATAATGCAAAATACATTTTTAGGCAGTTTCCCTGTACAACAAGTCTCCTTGTGTTGGAACGTAACCTGTTTTTTATTCTAGCTAATGTACCACAACTCTCAATGTTCATGCCACCCATATAAATACTAGCCCATTTTTAAATCCTCTCTTTCTAGCCTCAGTGGTATTTGTGGCTTAAGGTCCCGCACATTAATTATACATTGTGTAATAAAGTATTACCTTTAGCAGCTCCTTAATTTATACAACAGAAGTTGTCTACTAGGTAGCATTTCATTTACCTCGCCTGTGTTTCCTATTATTCATTTCTTCTCAAAACTGGCGTCCCAATTTTTCAGTCAAGCACTCATCCTCTCCCTTCTTGTCTGTTTTGAAGCCAAGGATCAGCCCTGAGCACAACATCCATTTCAGCGTGTGCTCCTAAGTTATAGTTTCAACATTATTTCCTAAATAGTCTTGAAACAGCTAACCGTAACCTGTTTCCGAGTTCCCCTGGCCCCTGGCGTTCCTCCTCTCTGTTCCTCTCCCCTCTGCCACGGACCTTTCCCTCCACCTTCCTCAGGGGTTTCCCATGCCCAATGCCATGCAGAAAGTCTTGGAGTTTTTTGCCTTCCGAGACTGCTCCAATTCCCTCACAAGCTACAGTGCTGTCAAGACCCAAAGTCTTGCCCGTTTTTGGAGAAACTGCCAGTAAAACCGGGGCTCTCTCAGGAAGTGGGGATGAAGCAAGGGCACCCTTGTCAAAGATGTAGGGCGTTACTGAGTGGTGGTTTCCCCTCTCTTTCCAGTCTTTGGGGTTTAGGTGATGATGGAAAGTTTCACAGCTTCTGTTTCACTGTGTGATTAGACAAAGCTTTTCAAAAAGACAGGGGGAAACACATGCTCATTGCTTTTTTCTGGGGGAGATGCAAGGAATTTGCCCCATTTCCCACTTTACACTCCTGTTCTGAGAAGGAATACGTTACACTATTATCAATGAAGTGGCAAGTAATAAGAGGTACTGATGAATTTTTTAGGCCCAGAAGAGATTTGGTGCTGTACTCATGGTAACACCCTCCACCGTGCTGCATGGCCTTGGCTGGCAGAAAGACAATGTGGCAGACCCAGGAGTTTAGCTACCTATATAAACCCTTGCAAAAATACAGTCCGACGTAGTTTTCTTCTATGGTGTGATTTTCATTCTTTTACCTTTAAATGTCTGTAGGTGTTTCCAATTAAATCCATTTTGCAGAGACTTAGGATAGCCATAAAAGTCTGCTAACTCTGCAGATATTTAAGCTGTGAGGTTGCCATCCAGATGGGAGTTTTAAAAATGAAATTTTGTGCAACTGTCAGTGCAAGATTTCTTTTTCTGAGTTTTCTTAGTGTTGAGAAGTTCGAGTGTGTGAGTCTGTGTGTGTGTACGTGTACACGTGCATCTGTGGTCTCTGCTAATTCAAAACTACAGTACTGAGGATGCCTAATCCTACAGATCAAAGTTCACAAAGAGTTTTTTGGGGAAAAAGATTAAGAATATTTTGTCTTTATCTCTCTTTCAGAATTTCATTTTATTTATTCGTACAGTTTTAATAGCTTTGCCCCCACCTGTAAATAAATAAATATGTAAACAAGAAAATGCTGGGGTTTAGTGTGCTGGGAGGTGTGTGCTGAAGCTGGATTTATGCAGCTGAGGCTCCATGCACCGAGCTGAATGTAATTGCCTCTAGTTCCTGTGCACAACGTCTAATTTGTGGATTTAAAAGGCCGTAAGTGCTCATTGCCGTGATGGATCATAACAGCTTTTGAGGCAGTTTTCAGCACCAATGTGGTAAAAGATATTCATTTAAAATTGCTCTGCTTACATGCATTTTTCTCCAACTGTGACAGACCATCAGTACTGACCACTGTAATGAAGGGGATCCATTACGGACTCTCTCGTGTTCCCAGAGGAGAAATCTCGTAGGACAAATAAAGGGAACTATGTGCACACACACACACATATTTTTCCTGTTACACTGATAGCCCTGAGCTGAAATAAGACAAGAGCAAGGTAGCCTGGTATCTCTTCTAGGCTAAGAGGTTACATTGTGGGAGCTTCAACTTAAACCAGTGCTGTCTGTCATCTCCATCAACCCCGTTTCACGCTGCATGAGGCAGAGGCGCCGAGGGTTTTCGTAAGCCTGCTCTTATTCACTACATCTGCGTCTAGGTATTGCAGATAGTAGAAACTTCCATCAGGGGTCTCTGGCTAGCAGATGATTTTTACACATTGTGTGTGCGATACATGGGAATTTGGAGAAGTCTGAGGAAGAAGTTTGAGCTTTTTCCCTCTATTTCTATAAGGAGCAAATCTGCCACACGGGTACCTGGGCCCTCAACCACTGCACACACGTGTCTGTACAGGGAGCCCCTGCATGGACATCCTGACCACACCGTAGTGCTGAGCCCCCTGGAATGATCCCACCTGTGTGTGGGATGAGCATAAAAACACCACCTAAACTCCCCAAAAATATCACAGACTGATGGCTAGGTCTACACTTCTGGCCAAGCTGCCGTAAGTCACAGCTGCAGGATGCCGTAAAAATCACAGGACCAGGTCTGGAAGAGGCGCATGAGAGGTGGCAGGCAGTCGCCTTCCCTGTGTTTCATTTTACGGCGTGTGTCCATTGGATTGGGGGGGCGGCTGCATGCATGTTGGGGGGAGAGGGGGTTGGAGACTGAAAAGGCACATGCAAAACCCCAGGCTGCTGCTGGTGCGCGCTCCCCATTTGCAAGGGGCTTTGCTGAGAGGATCTCGGCTGCCTCTTGCCTAGACAAGCTTTGGTAAGTCAGATGAGGAGCAGACACACCTGGAAAGCACAAATCTAATAACTTTTTTTTTTTGGAGACTCTGAAACGTGGCAGCAGGAGAGGTGAGGAAAGGGGTCCTGAGGAGGCATGAAATCCAAGTGACAAAAAGCCAAGCTCTGCTCAGAGGAGGATCTGCCTTCTGCTGCGCACAGGCACAAAAAACCCTGAAGAGAGGGAGAAACTCGGGAGGGCAGTTTAGCAATATGCTTCTTTCTGCCAGAAAAACAGGTCTTCTCCTAGGCTGGCGCGAGCTGCTCACAGCCCTCTCCTTGCCTGCCTGGGCATCCTTCCTGTATAACATGAAACGAGGGGGAGGGAGAACCTCATTTTCCATTCACAGCAATTATTTCAGCTTTTAATAAATACCCAGGGTACGTGTACAAAGTATATACAATGTGCGTAGCACGTGTTTAGTGTATAATCATACGTTACTGTGACACGCATGACAGAAAGTAGTCACATACAACATATTTGTAGCATATGTTGCACAGCTCAACATGTCTCTCTCATAGATGCATATGGTATATTATCTATACACTTATCACATGTTTATATATCTATGTATGCTTATATACTTACATATCTATATTTTTCTATAGAGAAAAAACCAAGTTTTTTAATTCTGTATCATGGGTGTATTGTATAGTATGTACATGTCGGAGGATTGTTTTGACAATTTTACAGGTTTTTTGGATTAAATTAGAAAAATGTAAATTACCTAGAGCCTGAGGAGCCTAAGTCTCATTTTCAGAAGTGATTTAGGAAGAGAGCGTCCCTCACGTGAATGAGTTTTGTGCTGGCTTTTCCTAACTGGACTTAATTATATATGTATAATTTAAGTATTTAAGTATTTGAAAATGCTTGTTTATGGTCTCCTTCTGTCTGAATGTAATGTTTCGAATTTTTGATACACACAGATAACAGCTCTAGTGGGACGCTAGACGCCAGTCCCACTGCTAGAAGAATGAAAAAAGGTACGCTTGGCAACCGTGGTACAAAACTGCTCAAAATTCAGCTTAAATCTTAAGTGTCAGATGCCTACGGTTTTATGAAAGTGTTTGCGATGGGAGAATAAGGCTGTTTAAGGGCTGTCTATCGTCAGGCAGGCTTGCAGTGCATGCAGGCTTCCAGTATGGCTGTATTTCCATGAAATACTTTCTGTGTGGTATAATTTTTTTCAGTCATGCTTTGGGTCATAAGACATTGGTTAATGCATCCTTTCCCAAACAAGTGCCAGCAAAACCTTTATACTCTGCCCCAACATGGGCTACTCTGTATACGCTACCTTTTATTAAAGAAATATTTTGGAACAATTGCAGAGAGTTTTTAATAACGTTATTGGCACTCCAGCCTTCTGCCTCTAAAGCCAGATGACTTGGGGCTCTGTAAACACCGGCAACACTTTCTTCATGTTGGTAGCCTTATTGACTTCAACTCTGTACAGTACCTGTAGCAAAACCAAGAGTGCAACTCAACCACATGAATAGGGTTTTTTTTTTTCCACTTTAAAACCTTTCACCATACATCATACTGTCATAATTTTATGTTATAAGAAAGCTCAGGAATTTCCAGGATGACAAGCAAGCATCCCTCAGGAAAGCTAAAATTCCCCCTCACTCAGTGGAAACCTCTCCACCCCCGCCATTTACCGCACGCAAAATCTTAAAGCTGGTCCCAAGCCAGCCTTGTGTTGAGCCATGGCTATTGCAGTCCTTGAGAAGTCAGAAGGCCCGATGTGAGAATTTAGCCCAACAGCCTTGGGCAAGTTTCAGTAGCTTTCTGTATAGGATTCCCAATCTAATGCCTGCTGCAGCCAGGAGCTGGATGTCGGCTGGTGGGAGGAGACATGGTGGTGGTGGTGGTGGTTGTCTCTTGGGCTAGCTGAGGACATAAAGTACTGTAGACCTTTAACCACCTGCAGAATCTGGGATTTGGTAAGAAAGGAGGGAATTTTTACCTGGCGGGTCAAATTGAAAAAGAAAAAAATTAAATGGCAGCTGCTGTTAGCTGTGTTGTGCTTGGGAATAGGGAGTGCAAAGCCAACAGAGAAGGGTATGAGATGGGACAGAAAATGCAGGTGACTATGTCTGGAGGGCATAAAAACGTAATTTAGTATGCAGCTTTGCAATTTATCACATACCGATCAACCTGCATGTGTTGTGGATGAGCATATGCAAACAAATGGGAGGATGCTGAGGGCATGCGGATACACGTGGACCCGCATGCACACAGCGGGGCCACAGGGAACCCACTGTGGTGCCTTCAGTACTGCCACCGTCACCACCATCACCACCACCTCTCTGGGGCTGGAGGCAGCGGGGCAGGAGCCCGCTTTCTCCAGGCTCCCTGCATGCAGTGCTGTGGAGGCAGAGCCCATCCTTCCCCTTACTCAACATGCTGCTGCTGTAGAGAAGATAGATGTTGCCAACCCCTCCGACCTGGCAGGGCTCCCTTGGCAGCTGTGTGGTTCCATCTGAAAGCAGTGGGGCCGTGCAGATTTGGGGGAGTCTGTGGAGGGAGGGCAGGGCAACTGGCACCTTCTGGTGGGTGTCATGCTAAAAGCCCCCAGTCCCCACATACATTTTCCTGATCCATTTTGCGGAGGGAAGACCAAGACCAGGACTGGGAGTGGGGGCCACCTTCAGGCTTGTTGTCCACAATGCTGTGTGTTAGTGGGAGACACGTTTTGGGGTGTGCTGCTTCACCCCTCTGCTTGCCGCACCCTGAGGGAGAGAGCAGCCTGCATCCCACGTCCTGCATCCCGTGTCCTGCGTCCCACACTCATTATCCTGTGCCCTGCATCCCGCATTCCACATGGGACCCAGTGGAGGGAGAAGCGGGACCCCTGCCTGGTGGCACAGCGTTTGCTCCCTTGGTGCTGGGAAAATTAGAGGGGTCCCGGGCTGCTTTAATAACAGGCTGCCCTGCATGCTCAGCTCCGTCACCACAAAAGGCATGGTCACCTGTGTAAAGGGAAGGACGTCACGGCGGTGCTGGCCGTAGCCAAGCTCCTGGCTTTGTGCCGGCTCTGAGAAAAACAAGGTGAGCATGCGGATGGGGCAGCATCCCCGGGGCACAGCCTCCTCGACCGGGACACGCTGCCTTTGCAAGCCGGGCTGTAAACAAGCACCTGAGCGTGTGTCTGGCCTGAGTCAGCCCCTGGCTTCCCTCCCTGCCGCCAAGGCTGGAGGAAATTGGGGAGGCAAGGTCCCTCCCCAGACTGCCAGTCCCTTTGTTGGGAGCTGGGAAGAAAACCCGTCGAAGTTGAGGAGGAGGAAAGGTGTGCCGAAAACTGAATTGCAAAGTAGGAAGGCAATTTCGGCTTAGTCAAAGTGCCCTGAATTTCTTACTTGGGAAAATAAAAATCACGGTGTGAATCTGCAGCTTAAGAGCCTTCCTAAAAGTGTCAATAATTTCCATATACAAAGAATTTATTTTAGCCTGGGATTTCAATGTAAAGTGATTCGACTACGGTAAGTAGGACCACTTTATTGCTGTTCACAAATTCACATGCATTTATTCTGCTGAAAATTTGATATAGGGCATTTTTTGTATTCCCATTTATCGCTTGCCAAGAAATAATTAAGAATAGGAGCTAGAAGATTAATTTTAAATAAAAAATCTTCTCAAATGAAAATGTCAGGTCATAAAAATTCCTTTTAAATCATAACAGCATATAAATCTTTGAAATTAACCATGTAATTACAATGTCTATCAACTTTTACCTTGAGCTTTGAGCCTCTCTTTTTAATCTCCCATTCTTTTTTAATGAATAGCTATTTTGAAATTAAAAAGTACTGTTCATTACACATGCCCCACTATAATAGGGTTTTTATCATATTTGCTCTATTTAAAAATACTTGCTACTTTGTAATTATTCACATGCTGATCCCTTCCTATATTGAGTAGAAAATAAAAAATGAAATAGAAGTCAAAGGTGCTTTAGAGCTGAATGATTTACACAATTCATTAAGGACGGTGATTTTTCAGTTAGCATCAGATTAAATGGTTACTTACTCTCAAATAGCCCTTGGGGAGTTGAATTGCTGGGTAGCAAACAGATTAAAGTTTGCATTGAAAGAAAAATTGAATTCAGAGGTAATCAATAGCATAATAGGGGCAGTGAGTGGTGCCTGCTGCCTGAAATGAAATTACCATATTTTTAATCTTAATTTTCCACTCTGTTTATCTGACAGTGTGGATGTGCAATCCAAACAGATAATGAGAGAGTGGGATATTGACACTGCTGTCCTCTGGAGTGCTTGTTTTCAGTGATTAAATGCTGTGATCTGTGATTACTTTGTGCAGGGATGTCAGAGCTGCTGGCCAGGACTATGGGAGGGACACTAGCTCAGCAGCTGTAGCTCTCTGGTCTCTCAGGTCCTAATGTCTGAAATTCATTTTCTGCCGGCTATACGGGGGGGTAAAAATTGCCTATTTATGTATATACTTCTGCTGCACAAATTACAATAATTAATCCCATTACTATTGTTGTCCTGATTCAAAAATGTTTAATTAGATCAATATGTAGTGCGTCCTCTCTGTAAGAGCTATATTAACGAGCCACCGAACTTGCGAGGGATAGTAAGACATGAGTTATTATACAAAGCATGACTAGCAAAGTTTGGAGGTAAAGTGAATTATCTTTGTAGCAGAAGAAGACGGATAATGGAAAGCGTGATTGTATCAGAGATCCAGCAAAGCCAGTTGGTGCAGATATATGAAAATCTGAAATGTAAATAATACCCATTGTAAGTATAACATCCGCAGTCTTTTAAAATGCAAATGTAATGATAGAGATGTTTTTGTAAAAAACATAGAAGGATTTGGGAACAAAACATGATTTTAAAATTGTAATACATTAACATAGCTAACACAACTGGAACACAGAAAAATATAATGATGCAACCTCCTCTTGACAAACATCCTTGAAGATTTCTTAATTCCATGGAATATGAAATCTCAAAATATTCCTGGTGTTTGTTGCTTAACCCAAATGTGACGTGAGCCATTTGCATTTTGATTAGAACCAGCGAGGGTATGTTCAGTGTCAGGGCCTGATCCTGCCTGGTAACGGGATTACTGGCATGTAGCAAGGTTATTTGTGTCCCTCAGCCTTGCACGGATCAGGCCCTGGAAACAGAGTTTCGGAAGCTTTAAGTGTGTACCAATGTGCCTGTGTGATGGATGGCTAGGTTATTTGAACCGGAGTATGTCAGGCCTTGGCGGTGTATTTATCGGTGACAACTATCACGTTCTCTGGAGAATTAGCATCTCTCTATAATATGATTTCCACATTTGATTACAGTCTGAATTGGACTACTCGCTTTTCTAACATCACCACTGGAAGACTCTCCTTGTGCACCTTCCCAAACCTTTGTATCAAGGATTACTTTGGTCTAATAAGAGAGGTTAGTATGTTAGCCAGTCATTAGCTATTTAGCTATTTTTAGCTATTTTTAGGTTTTGGGTTTGGGGGTTGTTTGTTTGTTTGCTTGTTTTATCTTTTACTACAACACAACACAGAAGGCAAGGCTTTATTTTCAGAAGTGCTGGGTTCTCACAGCTACTCTTGCAGTCATTAATATCTGGAAGATTTTACTCTTCCTGAGAATTCGGTGCGGTATAAAGAGCTGAAGGACCCCTGAGTGCAGCTCTGAGCCGTAAGCGCAAGACCCTCACTCTCTGTGACCATCCACGTCTTCATGGGGCTCACGTTTCTTGATCTCTAGCTGGACAGAGTGCAAGGAGGGTACACCCCACAGCAGATAGTTAAAAAATGTCCAAAAGTCAGATCCTTCTTTCCTTGCATATATAGATGCATGCATGCACTAGATGAATAGCAGATTGATCTACAGGGATGAAAGCTGCGGTCCACAAACGTCCTCAGACTTTGCCCCTCCGTAGTTACTTCTACAAGTTGGAGCAGGGGTATAATGCATGAGCTGATGTACAGCTGTTGCCTGGTCAGGTGTTCTTCACCAGACACGACTCTCCCTGCCCTTCCCCTTAAAACTAATTCAAACAGATATAAGAACATGCTGATTCACTCTTAATTTTACCTTCCCCTCTCTTTGAACACAGTTTAGATGCTCAGGTGGAAACAACACAAAAGAGCTTCTTTACCTAGAGAAACCAAATCTCAGGAGCTCTGTAAGATCAAATTCCTGATGGTTCAGGGAAAGCCCTGAGTTACTTATAGGGAGCAAAAATAGCAAAACAACTGCTACTGCAAGAATTAATAAAGAAAGTGGAAATTGACACAGAAATAACACCTCCCCCCCATATCAAAAGATTAACACGGCAAACTAAAGGAATATCCATAAATATAAAATACATTTAAGAGATCAAACTGAAAATGATGTCATGAGATTTCCTCCATTGTCTTCCTTAAAGCAGTGTCACTGCAGGGGTACTTTTTTGGGAGCTTGTTCCTACCCCAGAGAAAATGACAGTACAAAGGACTTCAGAGGGAAATGAAAAAGGATGATAAGTCAAAAAAAGACTTTGGCACATTTGTCCCCCCCCAGTATGGGGGCTAGATTACACACTGCATAATGCCCAAAGGTGCAGATCCTGAACAGCCCAATTCAGTTTCTATGTATGGTAAGAATTTAGGATTTGACACAGAGAAATATAATACAGCAGAATGTAGCTCAATGCTGCAAGTATTTGTTAATCCCTGTTAATATTTTTCTTCTAAGTAAATCATGATTGGCCATGTATCTTGCATGGTGCTATTCTTGTTCCCTTACTTAATGCTTACGCAGACGAAGGCTCTGATGCAGCACTACTGAAATCAATGGAAGCTTTATCTCTGACTTCTGTGGGAGCGAGACCAGGATCAAAATGCACATGGAGATTTTCCCAGTCTTAATTCCCAATCCCAAATGACTGACCCAGTGAGAGGATGTGTGAGACTAGGACATTACCACGAAAGCAGCTGCTTTTTTAAGGGCAGTCTTTTTTTTTTTTTCTGATTTCAAACCTTGCTGTTGGCTCAAATGAGATAATTATCCAAGTATTTCTAGCATGAATAGTCATGCATGTTAAATTATAGTGCCTTTTCCAATGAATACTTAAATATATGACCTTGAAATTTGCTTTTTTTGCAAATGCTTATGTCAGTAAAATTAAAATACACTGCAGTGCTTGGCAAGTGAGTGTAAAAGAGGTGTGAGTGTGGCAGAAGCAAATCCAGTTAAATGTCTGATCAAACATTCATGACAGTATTCACCACCTTTAGTAAGAAGACAGTGTCCAAAATATTCACATAATTATAACCCATGCTTTCAGCAGACATTTAAGATGACATTATTCTCATATTAATCTTTGAACAGTGCATTGAGGTGATACTTTGTCACCTCCATATGGTCAATGACATGAGTTCCCCTCAGAATTGCCAATATCTCACTGAGTCACTTGCTTTACCATATTTCTTTGAAACTGTTTTCTCCTGAAATTACTATGTCTGCTGTGTTTGTCACATCCATTAATATAAAATACAATGAATTGATATTAGCAATATTTTTTAAAATTGCTAAAAAGTCTTGACATGAGAAACTCCCTTGATTCATGACGTGGGGTTCAGGTTTGCTCTCCTTATTCTGCAAACTATTGTAGATAAAGATGACATAGAAAGATATGCTTTTTCCACAGTTATGCAGAGTTTACGAACCTGCTGAAGCTGAGCTTGTTTCGGGCTGGTGAAGTATGAAACTATCTAGAAGAGGCATCAGTGGGAGAAGCAATGTGGTTGCAGTTGTTCCCCATATATTAACACCCAGCTACCATTTGCAGAAAATCATAAACTCAGATGTGAGCAACACTTAGTCTTCTAGCTTTCTTTAAAACAGGGACATCTATAGTCGTTACGTCTCTTCGCATTGTGTTATGTGTACGTGCATCAAACTCCTTATCAGCACTTTAAAATCCTGATCTCTGAGACTCAGCAATATTGCTAATAAACACCCCATGAAATGGAAAGCGGCTAAAAAACTGTTTGAACTTCTTTCCTGTCTTCTGACTACAGAGGTATAGTCCAAACAAACGTTGGGGTTTACAAGAGCACAAAAACTTTCTTCTGCCCGTGTACCTGCAGTCACCACTTTAAGTATATTGAGCTTCAGAGCACACAAAGGAAAGGCAGAAAATCCAAACCAATCTCTTCCCTTTCACCCCTTAAATCCTGACATGCTCCATCACTTCTTCAAAATAGTGAGCTGCCCTTCCCCAAACTGGAGAAAAGAAACAAAATCAAACGCAAAACAATGAAGAAGGGATAATCTGATCTTTAAATAAGGAGATGTGTTGCTTGGGGCTTAAGCGGGGTAAAGTTTCACAATGATGTCACCTTCTTCTGAGAACGTGACCCCCATGAGAGGTGAAGGGTGAAATATAAATACCGCTAATCCATTGTGTTTGTATATCTCTTAAATATGTGCCAAGTTTGGCATGGCTGACTCCACCAACTGTCTGGCAAACTAGGAAGTCTTCACTACAGGCTTTGAATGGGCAGTATTCATGGAAATCAAATGGCTGCTCTTTTTTTCTGACTGAAATACAGCTCATTAATGCATTTTCTTTAAAAACAGCCCTTTTTTGGGTCTCATTTCTGTCAAAACTAAGTCTGATTTTCACACACAAAACCAGAGGAGCCATTGCTTTTTTGTGCAGACAGGAACATCTTCCACAAGTAGCGGTTTCCACAATCCTAAGTTAAAAGTCATGTGTGTGAAGTTCATTGTTTGTTTGTTTTAAATATCTGCTCCAGTCCAAACAGGAATGCATTCAGGAAAGTCATGTTGCCTGCGCGACAGAGGGTCTCAGGGTGGATGCACAATGGTCTCTCCTTGCCTGGTTGTCTATGTGTTGGGAAGGTGGAAGAGACCTACAGCAGTACAGATTTCTATTTTTAGCAGAAGTTCATGAAATATATTGAGAATAGAAAAGTTTTAAGTTTTTTAAGGACATCAGTGGGTAACGTTTGTTATTGGAATATCCTTGGAGAGAGCCTTGTGTTAGTGTGGTGGGAGCAGAAACGGAAACTGATTGAGAAACCACTGTCCAAGCTCTTTCTATTGTCCACGTGATGCCTGTTTGCTTTTAAGACCAGCAACGTATGAAGCACAAATATAGATTGCATTTTAATAATATTTTTATTCAAAACCACAAATGCTTCTAGGCATAACAGCTGGCAAGAGGACCAGAAGCTGCTGCCCCATCTCACAGAATAGGAGCAAAATCGGTGCTCTGCCACTTGGAATCTGTTTAATCTAGCATTCCTCTGCAGAGAACTTTACTGAGGGGGACACAGAGAGAAAGAAGATGAAGGAGAAAGGAGAAATACTTATTTATTTTTAGGAGGAAAGACAACCTTTGGCAAAAATACTGTACCCCAGGAGGCACAGCTTTTCCATGCAATGGCAGATCCTGCAGAATCCTTTTCTGTGAACTTGAGAAATGCTTTTTTGCCCTGCTCCCGCCTAGCCAGGTCTGCAGGCATTTTTGTTTCTCTCCCACTCCTTCTCTCTTTTTTACTGCACGAAAAAAAGTTTCTGGTTTTTGTTGGTAAGGGTTTTCACAACCTGTTGTCATCCAACCTTTCATCTCTATTTTAAGTGGGTCCCCACTAGTTTTGACTGGGCAAAATATTCCTCTTTTCCATGTTAAATTTGTGCACAGGTAGTCTTGGACTTTTTCCAGTGCCTGGGAAGAGTTTTCTTTGATGATCTCAAGATTATCAGTCAATACTGATTCTTTTTATTTCTCCAGGTTCTGCCTTTTCCTTGGAGCAAAGACATTGCTAGCTTCTGTAGTCTGTGCAGTACTCGCCATTACCAAGTCCTAACCCAAGGCTGAGGCTCCTGGTTGGTCTGATAGTACCAATTCAGCAATACCTAAAGCAGGAAAGGCTAAATATTTGTACATCACCTTGATCCGGTTCCCGCGTTCATGCATGTACCCATCTTCACTACTGAGACTGCAGTCTCCAAAGAGCAGGAACTGTCTTTTACTGTCCCCGCCTGCAGGGAGGTGAGTAAAAGTCACGTAGCGACTCACTCAGGTGACTGAACATGTGTCTAGCATGGTTTTAGATGTCGTAAAGCATTGAAGACATCCATGTGGGCTGGGAGGTGCGACACAGGACCAACAGGACCCACCGTGGGGAGGCCATGGAGGCCAGGTAAGATACCCCAAAGCAGCTGATGTGACCCTGTGCACCTCTCATTAGGCTGCAAATCGCACCAGAGCAACTCTCTGTGAGCCGTGTCAGGCTGGAGCGCGTTGGTGCACAGCTACTCCTCTGCACAGGCCAGAAAGTCTGCCAGAAAACAACAAAAGTACTCGAGGAACATTAAAGTTTCAGCCTAACTTTTATTCAGCTGTTAATTAAGCTGCTGGCTGCGTCTAGACTACGGGACCTGGGAGCGCTGCCAAATGCCTGTGCGTGGCATGTACCCACCCTGCTGCATCCTGGCTCCAGCCTGTGGCGCGATGCCCACCTTCGCTGCCTGCGATGCCCGGCCCCGACAGGAGCCCCAGCACACGCTCATCGGCGCCAAATTTGGGGGACCATGGCCACTGCTCCAGGAACATCGCAATGCACAGCCAAAGGTTAGCGAGGACACGGCCTCTGTCACCAAAACAGAAGATGACTTTATTTTCCAAATAGTTTTATAGCCCCCTCAGCCTCTAGGTTGACAATGTTGAAAAACAGCCTTCTAGACATGCTAATGAAATGCTAATAAAATAATGTAGCGAAGTCCCACTGGCTTTGAGAAATTAACTAGCAGGTGAACTCAGCCTCATGGAAAAGTTAAGTGATATTTAGTGACTCTGGAGAGACACCAATTATCTGCATTAACAGAAGGTAAAAGCCAAACGCTGTTACCCTGTGTGCTGAACCAAAGATATGGATCAAACCACCAAATACGAGGGCTTCTCATTAGGCAAAAGGAAGAAATTGGGTCACTACTTAAAAGTCAACAATTTTCATTTGTTGACTCAAGCCACAGATCTAACTTGCTACAAAAATTGTATTTTCAGTCTCGGTTTGGGTTAATATACACTTAAGGATATCTCCTGGGATGGCCTCAGCATCTGAGGTACAATCTAGAAAACTTCATGGTGTGGTTCACTCTGTACATGGACTAATACAAGAGAACTGTGAGGAGGATAAAGGAAACCTTGCCCGGGAAGCAACGCGGAATACAAGGATTGGAAGCAGGATTCAATGGCAGTCTGAGGACCTGGACAGAGCAAGCGGCAAAAATCAAGAAACTTGTGTTGCTTGAGTAAATCAATTTCTGTTTACGTCATATCACTGCACTTTTGCAAGGTTGGCGTATAGTGCTCGAATTTAGAAGTGGATGGCAAACAAAAGTGTGCAGGTTCGTGATGTTAGAGTCACTTTTTCCCCTGTGGGAAATGGGTGTGCCAGCTAGAGGTGGCATTTACCCAGACATCAATGAGAGACAGAAATAAGCCACTTGCGAAGAGATTCATCTCACCCCAAAAGAGACACCTAAAAAAACTTTTCCCTAAAAAGTGCGCATTTTTCTCCCTTGACTGAGATGAAACTTCAGGGCAGTCAGCTGACGTGCAGCCGTCTAAAGCTCAGGAAAGAAGAAGCTGGTGCAGATGTTCTCTGCCAAGCAGAAAAAAGCTGCCCATAAGCCTCTGCAGCTTCTCCTCACGGTCAGGCCTACCCACCAAGCAGAAGCCACGTACTTCACTGGGCTTGCTGTTTCCTGAGGACATCCAAACAGGGACACTCCAGCTGACACCTGCGTCTTAGTGGTTGGTCCAGACCCTGTGTTTGTTTTGAGGAACAGAGACTGCCATGTGGTCAGAAAGCCACTGAGATAGCATAGACAAAAGGATGTCCGGTCATCAGTTTGTGGTTATTGGTGTGATAACATCAGCCTGGGGCTTTGCAGGGCAGTCTCCAGAGGAGACCGAATCAGCAACATCATCTGAAGATACTCCAAGCACAACTCATCTGCCCCTGTTTTTGGGTAGGCAAGAAAGTGTCTGCCTCTAAGGATCGCCACCTAATTTCCAGCACTGAAGAGTAGCTATACATCAGAGATGGACCCATTTTAGAGATCAAAGGAGGAAGCAAATTCCCTCACTGTTCACACAGCTGTTCTGCCTAAAAACTTGTATAATAAAGAATTACTGGCAAGACAGACTTTTTTTCCTGGAGTAAAAACTTGCTATCAATCTAAGAAAAACAATTTGGAACTGAGACACCTGCTAGAATATTATTTTCATTTGATACTGTATTTCATTTGAGCTTGACTTTAAAAGGACATATGTGCCTGCGTGTGTTAGAAAAACGGTAGATTTAACTGTGGAAAGTGGAGTCAGCGGTCATGAAAACTTTTACTATGTGGCAAGTATATAATCTCCCTGTAACACCAGACCATAATATATAATATATAGCAGGGAACTGAGCAGAAAGGAGAAAATCAGTCATTTACAAGTAGTCCCTTGTGTTGCACCTTTATTACAGAACGGCTTTGCATACAGTCTGTCTTGCCAGCTTTTAGTGTGCCACTCTGCAAATGAAAGGGAGGAGGCAGAGGGCTTCCCGGACAGAGGTTATAATTTCTCTCCCTGTTAATGGCGAGTCCCATGAAAAAGAAAATAATTCACACAGTGTGGGGCACGTAACCTACTGCGTATATAGGGTAGTAGTGATATAGAGCCCTGATGATACCGGCAAACGAGGAGCAATAGCAGCTAACCCGGATGGCTGCAGATCTTACAGGTATCACTCACATATGGATCAATACATAACAGCAATTCCCATGCATTTGCCGGACCAGGATCTTTAAAATTTTACTGGCTACAATTGTAGAGCTGTTTGGGATAATTCTTCCTAGGTGCTAGCAGTGGTAGTAAATATTTATATTTATATTATGGTGGTGTCCAAAGGAACCAGTAGGGGAGCATTATGCATAGAACTGTATAAAAAAGAAAAGATATAATCCCTTCCCTGCGGAGTTAACCATCTACAGGACACAAATAAACGGTAGAAGAATGGGAATAAAATGTACATGCAAATGAGTATAGCAATGAATTGGGGCAGCTTTGTGAGTTTTAAGATTTTTTTATTATTATTCCTTTAAAGAAGAGATAAAGCAACAATGGTTGCTCTCAAGTTACTGGGAAATTCTGGGGGACTGGAATTCATTTTTGTTTCAGAAAAGTGGGTTTGTTAAAACTTTCGACTATTATTTTTTAGGGGTTCTTTGATTTCTGGGTTTTTTTAATAGAGGAAGGGGAAAAAACATAAATCATAGCAATTTCTGCTTCTTTGGATGTGTAATCATTGGACTAGGATTTTATTATCTATAATATGGCAAGGAATCAGCCGTAATTTTCAAGTCATGTGCATATTCATTCAAGCCATGTGCATATTCATTCAAGCCACATAAGAGATCCAACTGCTGGTCACTGTCACACCTGGTTGTAGTATGGGGTTCACATGGACAGCACATCAGCTGCATCCCCTGGGAGGGACATCCGTCCCTCTCCTCATGGGGCTGCATGGAAAGCAAACCTCCCACAACTGCACATACACATCTGATGAGCAATTCCTGCTCCCTTAAAGAAAAAGAAATAAAAAATCAGAGTTAAGTTATGTTTCTCCCCTTTCCAAGCCCTGGTGGAACAGGCGGGAAGAGGAGGGTCACCCTGCCTTTGGGGAGGTTGTAGAGCTGATTGCCATCGCTCCTGGCCTGCCACCTCTGTGGCATTACTGGGCAGCTGAGGGGGATGAGCGGGACGGGGGCTGTCCTTGCCCCAAAACCGTCCCTGCTGCCCACGGGAGCAGGCGAGCCCCAGGCGAGCCCCAGCAGGAAAGAAGAGCAGTCAGATTTGGTGTTTAGCTCCCTGAATTGTTGATTGTTTACCAGTTAAAGTGGAGTCCTTGGGGTGGATATTAGCAAAGAAGGAATTAATTAGGCAACTTCTGTAATCCTGTCATCACTGCTCTGGCTTGCTAGCACAAGCTGATGCATTTTCACATTTTCTTCTTCTTTATTCTGAGCATTTCCCAGGTAACAGGGAAGGCGGAGAAGACGACAGCCTTTTAAAATTGCCTCCCTATAACCTACCCTGACAGTGAGGTGGAACTGCTTTTTCTTCATGTTTTCCTGGCATAATCCCTTCTCTCTTTTTTTTTCTTCATTTCATGGCGACCTGTAATGCTGGAGCTGATCTAAAAAGGCCTTGCTTTGCACGTATCTGTGTCTTATAAAATGTATTCTTCATCACTCTCCAGGAAAAAAGATGTCCTAAGACACTGGGAGCAAAGCAGGGTTTCAACCGACACAGTAACAATTTCATTGTTTAACTTAAATAATGAAGGCTTTGGGGTTCTGGTTTTTATTTTAAATGTTGGAAGTGAAATGTGGTAGTGATGTTTGAGTTACAAACAATGTCACTCTTTTTTCTGCTTACTAGTCAATATAGCAATGTTCTGGGCTACAGTGCTCTTAGCCGTGGGTAATACTGATTAGCTACATTTTGGGCATAAACAGGTAAAAAGAAGGATGGCAAAGAACACCAATGCTTTTGTGTGTGCTACTTTCTGGAAAATTTGATTCTTGTTTATTGTAGTTTGTCCTTTTCCTGCATCACAGGAGTAAGACTTGATTAAAGAAACAAAGAGCGTGCACAAGCATAATATAAAGTTGGCAACTTAAATTTACATAACTTAAATTCTTAGTTTAAGAGACATAAATAAGGAAGAAAATTCCCTCCAGGAATTCAAACAAAAGTTCTTTACATTTTGTCTTTTCAACATTATGAAGAAAATCCTCATTACCCAAAAGACTACAGCAGCAGGAAGGGGCAGGAGGAGGTTTAAATTTCAGTGACATATTAAAAATTCAGTCTAAAATTAGAAGGACAGACATTATTATCTGTTCTGACCCTAAATGGCTTTGTCTGATCCTTTGTTTCTTTTGGGACGCTGCAGAGAGCTGCTCCCTTGGAGAAGGCTGTTTGGTAACTACCAGTGGCTCTTGCTAAACAACCAAGAGGGACAATCTCCTTCCAAGTGATCTGGTCGAGTCAGCTTAGAAATGGGTCCCCTCATCATTCCTACTCTGGGTGTTCTTCTTGTTTCTCTGCTTTTACTGCTGTTTCTGCTTATGGCATGAACCTCATCTCCCTCCCCTGCAACAGAGTTTTATTATACCTGGGTTTAGTACTATATTTTTAAAGTTCCTTTTTTTCTCGCAGTTTCTTGTTTAGTCTGTGCACACAAACAATAACACCTCCTCACAGCTGAAAGTACTGTGCATAACCAAAGAGCTTTTTGTTTTCTAGCTCAGAAATAAAACACTACAGGTGTGTCTGCAAGTGTCAAGTGAAAAAAAACCCACAACAAAACAACATGGAAATGGCAAAAACAATAGCAGCATTAGAAGGGTTTGTTTATTCATATGATAATGGGCAGCTTTAATGTGAACTTTTTACATAGTCGAGCCAGTGAGATCAATTTAATCCGGTGGGTTATTCTTCTCTTAGCGTAAAAGACCATTGATTCCTTCTATTGGCTCAGTGAGGGAGCTCTTCAGCATAGTGGCACGCTGAGGAAGCTGGTTGAAAGCCACTGAAATCAGCAGGAGCCTTTTAATTGACTCTGAATCAGGCCCCAACACTGTACGTAACTGCTCTCCTTTTGCAAAACTTTCTGTTTCTTGAGGACAATTGGATTACCTAAATAAAACCCAGTTTTCCCATTTAAATATTCTCTGTGAATTGATTCTTTATGGAGAAAATATTTTGCTTGCGCTACATCTTCTCTGTGTTTAAATTCTGTAAGTGTTGCCATTTATAATCGTTTCATCATCTTTTGTTCAGGTGACTAATTATAATAAAATATATTTTATGCATAAAACAGTATGAGACTCGTTTTTATACATTTCATTTAATTACTTTTTACTGTGACAAATCACATTGTTAGAAATGTACTAACAGATGGGGTGGATTTTAAAGTCGGTATAAATTATGACTCCTTAATTTTTGCAAGTGTTGAAGAATTTAATTGTCTCCATTCAAATTTTTGGCTTAACTCCTGTGGTTTGACTTGTTAGGATTCCAGACATGCAACACAAGGAGCAGGGAATTTCTGGACTGTGCAGTGTCTTTTGGGAAAAAAAAAAAAAAAAAAAAAAAGAAAAAAAAAAGAAATCCTAAGGAGGAAAGGAAGTTAAGACAAAAGGAAGGTCTGAAAAGAAGTGCTCAAAATGGCCTGTCCCAGAGCAAGGGTTAGAATGTCGAAGTGCTCTCGGTGAATAGCCCTGCTTATTAGGGGCAGCAGAAGCAGGACTCTCTTCTTGTGCCCGCATACCAGGTGCAATGAAATAAAGGCTCTGAGTGTGACTCTGGTCCAGGAGTGGGGGAAACACTTATCTGAGTATAAAATCAGAGCTTGAGTATCTCCAGCTAGCTGTAAAACATAGTTAGCAGTGAAACACTGTTTCAGGGTGTGTTTTTTTCCTTTTCTTTTATCTTCCCTTTCCTTTCCTTTCCTTTCCTTTCCTTTCCTTCCCTTCCCTTCCCTTCCCTTCCCTTCCCTTCCCTTCCCTTCCCTTTCCCTCTCCTCTCCTCTCCTCTCCTCTCCTTTTTTTGAGAAGCAGAAAGTCTTTCAGCTTCAGCAATTTTGAACTTGGATGTTCCCAAGAGGAGTCCTTGAGACTTCTCTAGTAGCTGCCTTCTCGACTGTCCTTCAGTCTGCTCAGCAGCTGTGTTACTCCTGACACTTCACCCTCTCTCCCTTGCTCTTACAGAGCAGGTCTTCCTTCCGCAGCCCGGGCAGATGGGCAAAGCCATGTTTCTCACACACCACTGCAAACCTGCCACTGATCTTCTCAAATCCTCCCCCACACATCCTTTGATATCTATTACTCCAAACCCTGCTCCTGGTGCTCCTGGAAGAGCCATCACCAACAAATCTCCATTTATGACCTTTTCACAATTCCCTTTCTCCACGCTTTGTTTTACACCACAGCTGTTTTGCAAACTCTGCCTGTTTACACCCCGTGCTGTATTTATGACTGGCAGTAAGTTGTCTAAACATAGGTGTAGCGTGTCCCACCTGGCGTTGAGCTATACTGTAAGGGTGTGGGTCATATCAGCAAGCTCTATGCAGCTGTCTTGGATACAGTTAGACATCTAAAATGACTCTAGATGTTTGTGCTTGGCCGACTGGGTACTACCCCATGTGAATGAACATCAGCTGCCTTTAGTGACTGAAAAACTGCACCACATGGCTCCTTCTCAGGCACCTGCAGCTCCTTGCAGTGCTCAGGATGGTCTTCAGACTGCCCAAGCTTAAACTGCCTGAGTAGCTCACTTCATCAGGCAACATCAGGGCTCTTCGAGAAAGGTCTCCTTGATTAGGTGATGACCATAAAAATGTGTCAATGGGAAACAGAGAAATGGCCAGTTTTCCCAGAGGAACAGATTGAGCATGACCGGCCCAACTGCCTCCATGAGTCACACCAGCCCCTGCCTGAAGTGATGCCCTGCAACAACGTTTACTTTCCTGATAGGTCTGCGCTTGGCACACTTATTCCTCTTTTGGATCCAAAATTCCCTCGTAGTACTCCCCAGATGTCTCCTCATATCCTCACCTGAAGAAAGGCTTGTGTCCATATGTGCATGACACAAGCGGGTGAAGGACTCTAGCCTGTGCTCAAAATGAAGTAGAGATATTATTTACATTGACACTTGCTGTTTTCAGTGCCACTAATGTCTGCCCATGAGGCTTCATTCGTACGTAGAGTACACGCAATGCAGAGCAGGCATACAGGTGTGTGGAATAAATTCCACTACGTGTGCTATTCTACTTCTGAAGATAAAAACCACATCAAATTAATGAGGAATGTCATCAAGTCCTAGCAAGTGATAAAGCTCATAGATCTGTGGCTATAAGGCTGCGGTGTTGACTAGCAGGCTGCTGTTTTTTCCATGCCTGCCAGTTTTGAACTGGTATTAGAGAATGTGGAAACTCTGGATTTAGAGTTTGGTTTTGAAAGTTCAGCTGATTCAGAGATTAGGAAGAACTAGTACAGCTTCTGTACCCATTATCTCATGATTTAAATGCTCTCTGTTTTACATTAGCTAATGATTTAAGTGCCATTAGATATCTTTGTATGACATCCAATATGAAATAATCAACTAGCTTAGTGTAACATTGGTCCCATCAATCAAACTCCCTATTCCTCCCACAGCATTGTTAATGAAATGTTGGTAAGAAAGCCCACAGACCTGAGTATAGCGTTAGAATTAAGGGGGTGAAAGGTGACATTTCATTATTCAATTTTTTGTCTTGGAGCCCTGTTTCATTTCAACAAAGAGTCCGGAAGGGCCATTTGCTCAGAAAAATGTTTTATAACTCCTATGATATCTGTCCTAACTATTATTTGTGTTTAAGCTGATTTGCTGATAATAGAGCAACATTCAATGGACAAGAAAGGTATCATCTCTTTAAAAAAAATACCTGATGCTGGAGCTTGACGTGGTTCCTTTGAAGGAGGATCCTGGTAGGTCTTTGTGTCCTTACATTCTTTGTGGTGAGATGGGTGCCAGCTCGAAAAGAGCAGCTTGTTGGTTTAAGTAGTTTTAATCATAAACCCTGTTGTTACAATGAAGGTAAATAAGGATGTTGCTCCTCATGGTTTTGCCTGAGTGATTTGTAGGTGAGGGTGAAAATGTGTGGATACGAAGATAAAAAGTTGTCACATGCAGGACCGCAGAGTTGCTCCGAGGCCTTTCAGTGGAGTCCTCATTAAAAGATAACATACCAGTAAATTAAAAACGAAACCAGCATCGTTGCACACTCACAGAACAGGGCGTGAGCAGCATAGCAGGGACTTAGACCATCTATTTAGTCACCTTCCCCTCCAGCGGTTGAAGCCTCTAGAGAGACAGCGGAGATCTTCTGCTGAAGTGGGAACTGACCAGGCAATAAGGAGACGCCTCTGGTGGGGGACAGAAAGAGAAGCCAGGGTGGAGGAAGGCCCTCGGCAGTCCGAGGAACAGTTGGTCAAGAAAGGGCCAGTGTTTGTTTTGTGGAGTTATGTTTTGTGAAGTTGATAACAAACGCAAACCCCAGGAAAGGCGCAAAGTTGGAAAGCAAGCCTGTCTGCACGTCTTCTGTTGAAAGCAGAGCAGGGACTCCAGCTGCTTGGAGAGCCACCTTTCTTTGAAGCAATTTTGAGGTGAAAATTTCAGCCCTTTGTGCAACCAGTTAAAGCTTTTCTAATTCCCCTTTAATTTGGGAGTACTCAGAAAGCTCTCAGAGTTTTTGCAGGTAACTGGCAAGCTCTTTGCCATTCTTTAATGAGCTCTTTTCTTTTGCTGAGAGATCAGGATTGAATTATTGTTAATATATACGGAAGAGGGACATTAATTAATTCCAAGGAAAAGAGGATATTTAACCTATTCTTATAATTATCACCTAAAGTACATAAACCCTCAGCTGGGACTCGGTTCTTTTAAGACTGTTTCAGGTTGTCTTGAAGTCTTTTTCAATCACGCACAAGATCCGTTCGATGCTGTGCGAAAAGCCAAAGTCTCCGCTCTACTGCATTGTCCCAATACTGTACTACAGCACAGGCAACTTCATCCAGCCAGCTGTAGTGGAAAGGCTTGAGATTGTGGTTTTCTCCTCTCTGAAGATTTATGTGGTATTAAATAGGCAAAAAATGCATCCTTCTGCTTGTGAAGAAGAGGGACACTATAATAGGTTCAGACTTTTTTGTGGAGGAGTCGAAATGTGGCACCAAATTCTGAAAAGGGTTTAATTAACAGCTTGGTTTTGCCAGACTTTTCTAGTGAAGAACTAACTTAGCTTATGGACTATAACTCCAAAAAAGAACTATTGATATGTTAATTGTATATGATTATGAATGGTTATTTATGGCATTGGATCTCTCTGCTAAACCAATTATGCTCTATTTGTGAGATTTGCATTATACTGCAACCATGGCATTTAATTAAACTTCTATTTCTCTTCTTTCTTTTTGTTTCTTTCTTTTTGTTTTTCTTTTCCAGCCTTAAATGTATGACAAAGTACACCAGTCACTCAGTGGTTAAAGCCGAAATCAGCTATTCTTTCGATCACCCTCACGCACATCCTACTCGGTTTGTGCTGCCCAGAAAATCTTAGCTGTGCCCCCTTAAATGTTAACTCACCGACTTACCAGCTCAAGCTCAATGAATTTTTGTAATCTTACGTATTTCTAGAACTAGATGGATCAGTCACTCCAACTCTATTGGTGAAAACCGTCTTCTCTATTTTAAAGTATGTTTGAATATATTTATATAAACATAAAGGGGATGTTTAAAAACAGTGTAATGGCACAGCGTGCTATAATCTGAGTGTTTCTTTTGGTCTTCTTCTGCCAGTTAATAAACAGCATATAAAGTCAACTGCATAACCAATGCTCTAATTCAGAACATATCAAAAGGTTTGCGTGGGCGAGGTAAATTGGGCTGATAGTGAGTCAGGAGCTGGCTGGATCCCTCATTTGTTCATTCAGAGAATTTTTAATGTAGAACTAATTTTCAAGTAGTTGAATTTTTGTAAAGAAAATGAAATCCTTAAGGGGGCAATTGAGCTGGAATCCTCTGAAACACAGTTCAACATGGATTGCCTTTTCACAGCTGTTTCATGTGGAAAAGGATCTTAGGTTTTCATTCCCTCGACACCTGCTTTCTCTTTCTTTTCTGTAAGTGTATTACAGTGCACCTACTGAAAGAGCTGATAGGGGTTAGTGGAGAAGGGGGTTAAATCATGATACGGGATAGGCTTCCTTTGCCTTCTACTCACAGCGCCAGTGCCAAAAATGTTGGTTTGGGGTTTTCTGTGGTTGAAGTGTCCAAAAGTGGGAGTAAAGAGATTCGTATCCATCCTCCCCACAGCCTCTCATGTGCACCAGTTGCTCTATTACTGGGGCAGGGTGCTGAAAAATCTAGAGTACAGGAGCTGATCTTCTGGTCCACATATATATATACACACATACATGTATGTGCATATATGCATATATATGTGTGTATATATATAAAAAACACTCCACTGTCCCTGCTCAGGCAGTGGCAAACAGCATAGAGCCAGTTCTTCAGTTTCAGAACATAATAATATCCTCTTCCTGGCCACAATGCTATTCATCACAGCCTTTTGCCAAATAACAGGCCTAAGTGGCCTGGAGGTCTTTCTGTGGACACTATTCCAGATTCAGTTTCTCAAAGAACATTTTGAAACATGCCAGTCCTAAAATATTTTCAGTCTTACTCAGAAAAACTCTCACTAACAAAATTCGACTCTCAGACCTCTGTTCTCTAAGAACCCGGGTCCCTTCTGTCTCAGCTGAAGTCTGGACAGAATGGAGTTTTAGCATCTTGCTTGCATCTTAAGTGCATGACTTAAAAGGTTAAAAACACAAAGCAGGAACAATTTGAAGCTATTTTCTGTGTGTGATCATGGGGATGGGAGAACATAGTTGGAATAATTGTATCGGAAGGGAATCTATTCAATTAGGTTCCTTCTACTGTTACACATTAGCAAATAAAGTAGGACCACTGCAAGAGCATTTCTTTAGCCTGGTTGTTGGGGCAAGTACAAAAGTGTTTATCATCATGCCATTACTAAGGGAGCCATTGCTAGAATCTAGTTTGAGATAGCTGAGGAAAAAAAATGTAGCTCTTATTTCAACTGGGACAATTTGCAAATACGCAAATCTTCTATTGTTTGAAGGGTTTATTTTACGACACAGAACCTATAGTTACTGCACCCCAAAAGTTCTTTTTTCTGATTAGCTGAAGCACAGACAAATCATGAAGAGACAATTGTACACTTTCTTGTGTTGCTTTATGGGCTTTAAGTGCCTACAAAAAAGGATTCCTTATGCTTTAATTTCTCTTTATTTTTTTGACTGTAAAGACCCATGGGGTAAATGCCAGCCCCACAATCCTGCAGTTATATGGTTACTGTCAGCCTGCTCAAATGATGCTTCCTGTTCATTAGGCGTCCTTTCATCTGACAACAATGTACTGGCTTTGCTGCAATTCTTAGTCAACGCCCATCTCTTCAATAGCCTGTGAATAGTATTAAATAGTGTTTATGCTAGCTATTGTTGCCTTTTGTGTGGTTTGTCTAATTCACAGAGAAAAGTCTGCTTTTGTGGTCTAAGGCTGGCTACGTCATGGCACGCCATGTGCCTTCTGATGGGATCCATTCCTGCTGAGTGATAACATTACAGGCCTGAACTCCTTTGCAATACAATCCAGCATTCTTAACACAGTCAATACACTCACAGGCAATCTAGTTTACTCTTTATATTAAGAGGTTTAGGGAGACAAAGCTCATCTAAATACCTGCTTGTGAAACAAATAAGATGAATTCAACCAATTTTTGAATTACTCCCCAGCTCCCACACAACTACACAATGAGCACCAGCAATCAAAAATTAAAAAAAATACTGAAGCTGTGCAAGGAATGGCCAAATATCCCAGGTAGAGACGTTCTGCGTACACACACAGAGAGCACATTTTTAGCAAATAAGGTGGCATTATTGTTCCTAGTTATTGTCTAAGATGAGGCTTAATACTAGAGTCAAAGCGGCTGCTTTTCTTTGCTTAAACCACTCACAAAAGAGAAAGGATATTGTACGGATGATTACATTATCCCCTAGCTCAGGAGCCTTTGCAGGGCAGGTATGTTGCTGTGCCTTGAAAGGGCTTTTGATGTAAGCAGATCATTAGAGGCTCAACGTGTAACTGATCCTTAGCTGTCTCTGGCTTTTGGTGTATATGGGTTATTCTTGTCTAACCATATGCTCTCTGTTCTAGATCTAAAATCTTATTGTTCTTCTTCCCTCCCTTCCTTACTCCCTCCCTCCCCTCCAACCTTGTCACTGCACAGCTAAAGTTGGTTTCCAGCTTTGCCCTGGGAAGCGTACAAATACATACAAATGCAACTGGAAAGTGAGGCTTACACTGTTAAACAGTGCCATTTGTTTGTCCCAGGAGTTGTTATCCTCCGTGCGTCACGCTTTGAACAAGATCAAGAGTAGCTTCTAAAAAATATGGCAATGAAAAGAATGCACACAAATAGTAATTACTACTCTGTAGCTGCTCAAGCTATAATACCGTCCATGGCTAGAAGCAAGCAGGGAAGCAGGGGACAGGGTGGGGCTGGGAGTAGGTGGAGGCTGAACTTTGTTCTCTGTGCATCATAGGAGAGCATTGCAGATTGCCCTCCTGATCAGCATAACAAGGGAGGTCCATCATACCTGCTCTTCTCTGAAGTATTATGGGCCAGATCCACAAAGGCATTTAGGACTGTAAAGCTCCTGGCAAACAAGAGGTGCTGGGGTGAACACCCATAGAGAGCTTGAACATAGACTTCTTCACCTGAACTGGCCACCATTTAGAGTCAATTGGAAGAGACTACTTCATCCTTGTGTTCGCCTCTGACATCGGTCTATTGAAGTACATCTTACAAGTGCTTATTTCTTGCCACTACTAGTAGGGAGTGGGATAACCAGCCCAGGAGTGGACACTGTAGACATCTATCTAAAGTTGGGAAAGATGAATCCCACTCACATGTACTCCAGTGTCTGTGTGGATCCGGAGCTCCAAGGTTCTGCTGTCCTCCTGGGCCTCGTAGCTAAAAGCTGTTTTTTCCAGATAGATAGCATAGAAAAGGCATGGAGTCCTTATTAATTCTCTTTTTTTTTTTTAAAAAGCTTCTGAGTGCCTCCAAGCTACACAGAAGGCATTCATTCTTTCCATCTTAGAGTGAAAAATGAATAAAAAAATCTGTCTGTCATAACAACATGAAAGCATTTCCTGAATTACAGCCCTGACTTCTGAATGAGGGTGTTCGACTGCAATGAGTCAGTGCAAGCGGAGAAGCACATTGCCAAAAAACAAGGAGGAACCTGGCAGTCTAGAGCAGTTGCTAGATAAGAGCTTTCCCCCCTGTATTCAGATCACCTTCCTACGGAAACAAGTTGAGCAAGTGCTCACCCAGAGTCAGTCAATGAAAGAGAGCCTATGCCCTGCACAAATGTGTTGCCTTATTTTGCTCCTGAGAATGAATGAGGTGGGCTTTGACTAACACTTTCAGCAGAAGGCATTGGAAATGAACTAGGGTTGTCAGGAAAGCTCATCGATTTTGCAGCACCCATCCAAGTTGTACTTTATAGTTTGGAGGAAGAGCACTCCCTTTTCAAAAAATAATTTTTCAATGTACTGCCCATGTTTGTGCTTTTGTGCAAGTGATAATGGTTTCATAAATGTTTTATGTGATCAGCATTTAGCAATACCTGGGAAGCTGGCAATTCTGACTAGATTTTACAGATACCAACTTTTTTTTTTGCCATTAATACTTTTTTTCCTTTCTGTTTATGTTCCCAGATTGATTTCCAATAGTTAAAATTTAAACAATAAAGGCAACCTTAGTTTTCAAGTCTGCAAATAGGACAGACAATGTATGCAACCTCTTCATTGATTGACTCTTCTGTTTTTATAGATTCACCCTCTTGAAAGAATCATTAAACACCAGAGAAAATGATTTGTTGCCATTGATTACATGACATACTGCTCTGACATACACAGTTTTTATATCTAAGTTATTAATTATGTTGTTAATGTAATTTGCAGACCGCGAGATAAATCATTCAGCTTCTGACTGGATATTACTGGATGCGTTGCATATATAAATACATCTTTGGGTGGGAAGGGAACTGTTACTGAGAATAATAGATTAGAAGGCTACTAGTTTGCCTTATAAATCATTATGAGCTAAGGAAAACTTCCTCTGCCCATTTATTTTATTATCTTGGAAATGCTGAGTTTCTCAACATCTCTTTGTTTATGTGCTACAGTGATACACATAATCACTTCATTTCAATACAGAGAGAAGTCTTGCAATTGTTCTGTTCATACTCTATCCTCATTCTCTCAAGAATTTCACAGTTTAAGGTTAATAAGCTACAGGACATAGAAAGCCAAGCTTAATTTGGGTCTTCCCAAAGGCTTCACTAAACCTTTTTTTCCCCTCTTCTGGTGGCGGATACTTTGTGCTAGCTTAATTCTCTGTAACTTTCTTTTCCCAGCAATGATTGCCAAGAAATTAATTATGACAGCTGGTGTTGTGAATGCGTGCCGCGGTAGTCTGCTGCCACTAGTGACAGACTATGCGCTTCAAAGTGGAGGTCTCTGCATTTGTACCAACAAATCGTTTTTAAAAGTTCCTCCTGTTTTGTACTTCATTTCAACAGGTCTAGCTCTTTCCTTAGTTTCAGAAGGGTTTAGCAGCAACTATTCAGCAGTTACCCTGGGAGCACACTGCAGATTATGCATGCTTGCCTGACATTTGACAGATGCCCTTAAAAGGCTCAGTTTCCTTTTCATAGAGGCCAGGGGGTTGAGGAGGGTGGAGGGCTAGACACATTTTTGAAGTGAATGACATATGTTTAAATGTCAAGGTGGTCTTACTGAATCGCTAAGCACAACCCTTGTACATCGAAACAGAGACTAGGTGGGAAATGTCCTTTTTAGTTAGAGCTAAGAATTCACATCTTTTAATGTTCTTGAACCCAGAGATGACATAGTTCTTCATTTGGAGGGCGAGCTGAATGCTAAAGATTAAATTTTGTTGCTAGTATATGATAAGACTCCTTTGAAAGTTTCTCCACATGTGAATGAATAGTGAATAAAACATGTTTTTAACAGGTACTGCCAAAAGTGTGAAACTCAAGGAGGTAAACTTTCTCCCCTCCCTGCTCGGCTCTGTCCATATGGTGGTTGGCATTGAGTGTTGGCACAGTAACGGTGAGCAGAGTCACAACTGCAGCTGGGGTATGGGCTGAGTGTAAAGAGGATGAGTATTCATCTGACCTCTTAAAAGAACAGAAAATTCTGCAGCCTGAGGTGAGCCCTTCTTTGTTTGCTTTAGCAGCTTTCTTGGTTTAGGAAATGTTCAACATCTCGATAACAGGGCTTGATACAAAGGACTTCAACATCATGGTTCGAAATTTTTTAGAACATCAGCGCCACAGTCATTCCCAAATCAAAACAGCGAGGTGGCCTTGAAGAAGGGAGATGATCCTGGTTTCAGAGCTGGGCGTACATCCTGGAGGAGTCCTGCCTGCAGAAGGAGCCATGCACAGGCTCACCTCTTCCCCTTCCTTTGCCCTGGGGCCCACCAAAAGTGTGCAAGTCTACATGCAAGTCTACGTTTATATGTGTCTTCAAATACCCAGTGCAGGTGACTGGGGAACCAAGGTCAGGAGCATGGTCCTATGTGTTTCAGCAGGTAAAAAGTGGAGACGCGAAAAATTAGTAGGTTGTTTTGGAAAACGGCTGGCTTACATGTAACAATTATTGGGTTGCCGATCTCTTTTAAAACCAATAGAAGAATTCCTGTCTTCAGTGTGGATGCAGGTTTGAACCTTTCCAACAGACGTTATGTCTGGTTTTAATTAATTCATTATTTTGAGGTATTGTATATGAATTTCAGGCTCCCATGGAGCTAGCAGTGCCAGGCAGAGTAAAGAATGGTGCAGGCAGACCTGGTTCAAGGTTCAGTGCCCAGCAGTCCCTATCAATCTCAGACCTGATTTGTCCTGAGAAGATATCGCCAATTATGTCATGGTAGCTGGAGGTAGATAGATATCTCCTTGGGAGGGCAAAAAAATGGCCACCATAATTTTGACTTGTCATCTAAATTGAATTTGAACTCGGCTCTCTAGAGAAACACGTCCACTGCATTAAACAACTGGGGGAATTAATGCTGTCATCGATCCTGGTCATCATTACAGATGTGTGCGCTCGCATCTGCATCTGACTTCTCCATCTTAGGGAGTCAAACCGTGGCCCTGAAGGGGCAGAGCACGCTGGTGTCTCCAGCTGTGCAAAACGGTGCCAGCCCTGCCTCTGAGTTCATGCTGACGTGACAAGTGGAAGCAGAGGCTGGGTGGCGGAGGAGATGCGGAGGCAATTTCCCCTTACTAGCTTCAGTGTCTCCTTTTAAATGCAAGTAGAAAGAGGAAAATTAAAACAACAGTGTCAGTTAAGGATGATGAACAAGTTTAAAATTTAAGTTTATGTTGTAAAATACATATCAGCAAATTTAGGGTTCGCTATACATTCGTATGACACAAAGTTTCTAAGAAGAGTGTCGATAATATGGAAATAGTTCCTGTCTATCAGATGATAACTGCATGTTTTGCAGGGGCCACAGCTGTAGTATAGTGAAAGCTACAGTCACATATTCTTTGGCTGCATCTGGACTTCTCTACTCGGACGCTCTGGAATAAAGGCCCTTAATAGATATATGTTACATCTACTCCCAAAAGAGATTTTTTTTTTCTGGAAAGTTTGGTTAAAGATCATTTGAAGATAGAGGATGAAACACACAAAACTTCAGGGAGATCAGGTTTTTATTCTCGATACTTTGAAATTTTAGAAGGTTTTTAAAGAGTCTTTAAGATTATCTGGCCAATCATACGTAGAGATATGTAAAAGATTTAGCTGCTAAAGACTACTTTTTTCTGTTTTGTTTTCTTCCCCTTATACAGAATAGCAGATTTTTTTAAAGAAGATTAAAGTAGACATTGATTAAAATGTATGAAAAAATTTGTTCCAGAAAACTGAGAGCAGCCTTTTTACTGTATCAGTTTATACACACAAATTGACTTTCTGACTGATAAGGAGGGCAAGAGGTAGACGAGCACGGAGGAAGGAACAGCATCCTAGGGTGATGACAAAAGGTGCTGGAAGGATCCCAGATTATCAGCACAAAGTAGGAAGGGGGTGGAGGACAGCATGCAAATGTCCTTTCCTGTGTGCAGCTTGCGTGAGGGCCCTGATGGGTGTGGAGAACGAGGCTAAGCAAACATAATACTGACAAGCTGTAAAAGGGGGAGGTAGGTCATCAAAAAAGCCCAGGAGACTGAGGAAGAGAGACTGTATCGTTTAAGTCCATCCTAAAACTGGCTAAATGGTTTATTCTTGTTCTTTCTCCTTATGAGATGATTTCAGATCTTCACTCTGAGGATGGAAAACTTACTTTGAACGTTCAGGGAAAATCTATTCACAGGCTATTTTCTAATCTACCTTGAATGATAGCTAAGAAATTAAATCAGCCTCCAAACCTCCTACAGCCTTCTCTTCTTCCCTCACCATGCATTTCTCACTGAGGATGTGGTGAGGCAAACATAGTGTTGTCTGTTAATAAAATGCACAAAGATAAAAGACATAAAATTAACATATCACAAGACTATAAAATCACAAATTCTATTCAGTCTTCTGTTCCAGTAGCCTCTCTGTCAGTTATTAATTTAACCTTTGCAAATACTCTTTGCAGTACGTCACATGGTTATAAATCAGCGATGCCTTCAAAACTGCACACAAATCTCCAAAATACAAAACCAGCCTTATAGTGTAAAGTTAAGCATTCAACTGCTGGTAATGCATTTTAAAGTGTATTGATCTCCATAGGCTCAAACAGCACAGTTTTGCGTAAGGTTGCACGGCAAGCGTGGAGCGCAGCTGGAGCAGGACCCAGTTTACGTGACCCGTAAGCTCCCTGGCTCTAGAGACACCCTCTATCTTCTTGCCACACGTTGCCATGTTCTCTTTCACTCCTGATTTATAACCTCAGGCTTATCTGAGGTAACATTTGTAAATTTTAGGTCTTTAAAATTGCAAGTAAAAAAAAAGAGGGAAGGGATATTTTGAAGAATTGTGTAGCCCACTGTTTCTAAACTTTCCTATCCACAAGACGGACCATTAATGTTTTAGCTAAAAGACTAACTGGCAGAAGTAAGATTTGCTCTTCTTTATCACCCAGCCATGCAAAAAGAGGAAAAAACTCCAGCTGCTAGTAGTTTATGCTGTCTACTATCTGCTAGGCCATAGAGGAGCCCTGCAAACATGGATCTGTGGGTGCTATTCATGGCTCTGCGGGTGGGTTCAGTCCAGGGGATACAGGCAAAACTGATGCTCGTTTGGCATGCCTGTGCTGACAAGCAGTGATACAGAGTGAGTGACTCTTGGGTTTGTCAAAACAGAGACAAAATTGTAGTTTCTGTTCCTTGCAATCTGATATCAGCTAGTACACAAACACCACCACCAACTTACTGCAGTTTAACCATTTGCTGCCTCTCGAGTGAGCCGCCATAAATGACACGGGACATACTCTCAGCCTGCAGCAGGGACAAGGTAGGGTGTTCCTGGGAAAACCTCAGCGAAAGCAAACTGCTTAACAAGCAGCTTGTTAAGTGCCAGTAAATCGATCCTATTCCAGCACCTGCCCTTAGCACTGCTCTCGGACGGCCCTTTACAGCACAAGAAAAGGCTCCGCCGCGTCCCCAGGATCCATACAATGAGTGCAAAAGGCAAGCTTTGCTTTTCACCTTGCGAATCATTCCCGGCATATGCATCATCCTCTTTTTGTGTTTCGCCTAACTCCAAGGACCCAGGATATTTAGGCACCTAAAGCTGTAGACTGGCATCTGCAGGCACCGATCTGCCCAGAGGCCTTCTGCCTAGGTGCTGTTACCAGTTTTCCGAAACACATCCCTCTTTGCCAGCGCATTAGCCCATTCATCTTCCTTTAAAAAATGTTGCAGAGCAGTTAACAGCTCCGTGAGGAACTGTTGACATCGCTAATGTTTACGGATTAGAAAATGTTAGTTCCGTGCAAATTATACTTAATTACTGTTGTAGGATAATAATTATTTTTCATTAATAGAGTTCTAAATCTTTGAAAGCCTTAAATACTGTATATCTCATTATGTTACACAGTACAAAACCAGCGAAACCCTTTCATTAATTCATTAATGATTAGTTGGAAAAGCAATGTGACATTATTATACATGCTACCAAGTACTATTAGTACACTGATATACACAGCTTAATTTAAAACTTTAATATTAGAGTTTTAGTTCTTCAACCATGGAAATTGAGTAGAAAATGACTATGAAGATAAATTTTCATTTGATATTTTTTCTTCAGCTGCATTTTCTACCATGTACTCCTTCTTTTTTACAATTCAAACAATAAGAAAAAAATTAAAGTGTCTTTAACGTGGAGGACTACTTTTTTTAAAAGCTGGGTACCATTTAGTTAATGGACTTCCAGTCAGACAAAATGTCAAAATCAGCGGTGCCGTACCTTTTGAAAGTGGTGAACCCTCTCTCAAGCCAGTTGAGAGACCAGGCAGAACCGCTTAAGCAACTCAATCAAGCCTTTACTTCTGGACTTCTACACTCTCCCAGTGCACAAACGCCAGGAAAATCAGGTTATGATTCATATTATTGATATCTCAATGTATGAAACTGCAATACAGGAAAGCACTGAAAAAATGAAATCAGACCTTGGTGGCTTAAAAAAGTTGAAGTCAAAGTTTCAACACTTTCACATAGAAAATGTTGTTGACGTTGTTCAAAATTGAAAATTTTGAACTTTCCTTGAGTCTACTCTCCAGTAGAAAGGTCTCCCATCAGAACTGTTTTGTATTCATGAAGTTATTTAGAACAAGCAGTTTCTCATGCTGTAATGAGCTGTATGTGAAGACAGAAAACATGCACTTAACCAACAAACAATGTTTTTTCTCCACCCCATACTCAACAGAATGCAAAATAAATTCCATTATTTGCTTCATTTGCATCTTTTGGGGACAGTAATATATGGTACACATTATTAGTGCTTTACATTGACATCTGCCTGTGGAAGAAGGACTCAGAAGTTAGTCTTACCACAGGGTGTAAATTATCACTGACCTTCTGAAAAGAGAGTCCCAGACTGTGGCTGGGAACACCAGGAGTGGGGATGTCCCTGAAGGCCAGCCAGTCTTTGAGAATCTTTTTTAATGCTCACTGTAAATCCTGAAGATGTACAGAAAACTTCGGTTTCTGTGATGCTTTCTAAACCACAGGAATACATTTAACACATTAATAAAGGGGAAAAAAAGCCAAACAAACCCTAGGAACAATCCAGTTCCTGTCATCTCTCTTGATTTTTCACTTAGTAGACTTCTTTATGGATTAAAAAACTTTTTTTCTTCTTCTTCTTGTAAAGAGTGTTCATTGAAGCTTGGCCAATAGATGGTATCACCCTTTCCAAAGTCTATGCTATGGGAGGCCTATGGAAGCATATCTGCTCAAGGCATTCATGCAAATTATTACTTACTGCCCTATATGCTCATAAATTAATAGCTTCTCTGTGGATGAAAAACAGAAATTAGACAACCATTAAGGTTGAACAATGTATAAAGAATATTAAATATTAATATATGAAATGAAAAAAATATTGCAAGAGATATGAATAGATATGCCAGGAGCATAACAAGCCAAACCTAGGAATGTAAATAATAAAAACATGTTTTCAGCTAGATATTCTGGATGGTTTAGTATTCAAATTAAAGTTTGTTTTCCCATTCAATAAAAACAAAACAAAAAGTATTTACCGTTGTTGCCTTATTTGCATGAGAGTTCATTTTCCTCCTGTGAACAGAAACAGATCTTAAAGTGGAGGTGAATCAGGATGGAAAGGCCACTTTCTCATCGGTGTGTTTTTCGAGGAGCATTTCAGTGAGGTGTGGATGGCAGCTCTGCAAGTTCAAGAGCAAGAATACTCTTTACAATTTTAAGTGTTATTTGAATGAATAATTGCGGAGCTAGTTGGTGCATTTTAATGACTTGTGTCGGCAGCGACTATAAAATTGAAATGGAAATTGGATGAAGAGTTTACTTAATAGTAGGATAAGGTTGCCTGTTGCTAAAGTATTGCGGCTGACTGCATGTGTCACTTGTCTCTGGCAGTGAGGATTCTCGTTAGAGCCCCGTTGGAGCTACAGGACCTATCATTTCACATGGTGCAGCAGCCGTTAAAAATCACGTTAAAAAGACCTGATTTCTCTGTGGATCCAAGTTCATTTTTGAAATCCATTACACTCTGGCCAGCTTCAGCTTATTTCTGCTAATTCTGTACTAAATACTACTGTTCTGTGTCCCCGTGAGAATTATTGCAAAGGCACTCTGTATGGATTGTGACCTTGACCGTAGATTGCTTCAGCCAGACCAGTCCTTGATTCATCCTCCTGTTAGGTCTCTAGAAGTGACAAGTGCACCCATTATAAATATACCTTTAGTGAAACATTGGATGGAGCATGCCCGTGCTCCCATAGACTCAATTTTATACAATTTCATTTAGCCATTATGATGTTCATTTCCAAGAGCTCAGGCCGGACTGTATCACAGAGTACTTTCCAAGAACTCTAAATCCACTCCTGCCTAAACCCTCGGTGTGAATCCTACCGAGATACAACAGCACCTCACTTTTAAATTGTGTACGTATAGTTGTACTGGCTTCGCTTCAGTTAGGGTACTGAATCTGGGCTGTTCCCAAGCTGTGGGCTGTTTTGTGGGATTCATAGGAATGAGAAAACAGTAAGAAGGAATCTGGTATATTTGGAGTAGGCAGAAATTGTTTCTCAGGATAGTCCCAAAACAGTCTAATGAACATAGATATCTGAGGATTTCAGATCCAGATACTTGGTTCAATCAACACACACACGCACATACACACGCACACACTCAGAGCACACCCTGGCTCAGAAAATGATTAATTACTAAAGCTTTGGATTAATATCTATCACTGAAAAATCCCAACATACATCTTAGGAAGGAAAGCTCTTAGTTCTGCCTGCAGTTTGAAAAAAATCTGAATCCTGACTACATTTCAATGCTGGTAGGAAAAATGTTTCAAAATGACTGCTGTATTTTTATAAAACACAATAGGCACACAAGGCAAGATACCGACCCTTCTAAAGGCACATGAGAGTAAAGTCTAGCTGTTGGAGTGCTTGGGGCTGTGTCCAGCATAGAGAAAATCCAAAATAACACTGTGCAACTGTACTATCAGACATAAGGTCAATCAGGTTCAGCTCCAAAGGAGGTGGCATCTGTTACCTACCTCATGTTTTAGTAAATAGTCTGTTTTTTATGTGACGAGTGCAAACACAGATACAAATTAATGGGAAAAGAAAAGCCCCAATTGTCCATTTGTGTCACATTGCAAACTGCTGGGTGAAAAACAGCCCAGCATCATTTAATCATCCTGTTTTCCCTATCCTTTTTCACTCATTACATTCATTACTGGTCACAAAAGACTGCTCACAAAACAGCTAGTGATTTTAATTTAATGCATCCTTTCTAAAACCTGCAGGGAAATTAAAGGAGGGAGCAACCTGGAGAGGGCTGGGGAGCAGGAGGGGAAAATGGGGCTTGGCACATCTGAAGCTTTAAATGCTAATAGTCAAACATTTCCCAAATAGATCCGAGCTGACCCTAAACACATTGGGAGGGCTTAACTCATTAGTTTGCAAATTGAGTCAAATTGACACAAGGAGTTTCCTCGCAGTGCCTTTAAATCTCTGATGGAGGCTGCTGAGTGACCTCTCAATCTGACAGGCCAACAGTTGCCAAACCAGCTCAATATCACAAAATCCAATAAAACAAACTACCCAGGCAGGTCACCAGGGGCTGGTGCAGGTTTTTTTTCCCCACATTATGCAAAAGGTTGTTGTCGCCACCTCCACCTAAATTTACAGGCATCACTGGTTTACAAAGGCATAACTGAATAAGAGAGCAGTAACCAACAAATCTGATCAGGACAGGGTGTAATATTTGGGAAGCATGACAATATTTGGTTGGGGCCATAGAAAGCCCATGGAGCACAGCTCACCTGGGGGGCATTGCTCTAGCAAACAGCACCCTTCCAAATTGTTCCACGCTAGCCAGTATGGGGGCTTTGCTGGTAGATTGGCTCTTTCAAGTCCTGTTTCCTCGTCTGCTGAAATCAATAGAAAGGCTCCCATCAACACTAGCAGGGTGAGAAGAGAGAAATATGCACCGTGAGGAAGGCCAAAAGGGACTGTGCTGGCATGATCACGACTTGGGATAGGGCGCAGCTCACCAAAGCCAGAGGAATTGGATTTATCTCCCGAGCAAGGTGTTGACACTGGGGTGTCTGCCTGGGAGCTGGGTGCCTAAGCTGGCAGAGCCTGGGGAGTTGTTGCCCTGCCCAGACAGAGGTGCCTGCCTCCCCCTGAGCTCCCTCGACCCCCCTGAGCTCCCTCGACCCCTCTGAGCAGATCTCCAGCAGCTGCCATGGGAGCCTCGGCACCCAGCTCACCCCAGGCTCCTACACACTCATTTGCCTGAACTCAGACATCCTGGGTGGCAGCAAGCAGCTTTCTGCTTTGCCAGCCCCTTCCGTGAGCTATTTGCCTCCTCTTGTAGAAGAAAGTGCTGCAATCGCTAGCTGCCTGCTTCTGGCTAGAAATTATGCAGGAAGAAAAGCCCTGCTCCCACAGACGAGCTCCAAAAGACCTTGATGGCTCCACTATCTACCACTGGGAAAAGCTCTTGGTGGCTGATTTTGACAGCAGGTTGTCAAGGATGCATCACAACAAAAGTGCAAGACTTCTACTTAGTTTTCAGAAATAATATCACAGCGAACTGGGAAAGAAAAAAAAAAAAAAACAGATTACGAAAGTCTGAAAGGGCTGTTTAAATATGAGTTTAATAAGGCAGATTTGTCCAAAGCATACAGAGTAAAAGTCCTCCAACACACTACTGTATGCATCTTCCCCAGGATGCAGTCCAAAGTCCATTGGTCTTGACTCGACTTCCAGGTCACTTGGGTTGGAAATCGGTCTCAGCGCTTATTGTTTTCTTTTTCATATTCAAAGTGTGGTTCTGGTATTTTACTCAAGGCTCGCCAGAAGATTTCATCTGTGTTCTCACACCTTCTACTCCCTTCTGCCAGAAATGTGTCTGCTGTGATGCCCTAGTCAAGCAACTCATGAGTTACCAGTTAAATGCTCACTTGTAACCATAATCAAGGAATGAAGGCAAACAGCCTTGGGAGACCAATTAAGCCATGTGGTTCTTTTGACGGACCATGTCCTAAAGTACTGCCTGTTGAACACAAAAGGGAAAAATATGTCCTTCAGAAATATTTCTCTGCATCCGAGTGCTAAGGATATGGATTCGGGAACTAATTACTGCTGGCTAGCTAAAGTGTGAATGTGCCTCAAAGTTGGCTTGCTTTAATCGCTCCTCTCCCCACAGTAAATTCTCCCTCTCTAGGCTGGCTGTTTACCCCTTATTTACTTGCTGAGGAGGAAATTTTCTCACACGTATTCACAGTAGGAACTGGTGCACTGGCAGTTATTGCAGGGCAGCTGACTTACGCTAAGTTTACACCTTCTCCTCCCTCACAGTAACTTGTTTGTGTGACTATCCCATAAACCTAGAAAGTTAATTTAGCAGAAAAAATAGGGGCAGTGAGCTAGGTCTGATAGAAGACTTCAGCACTTCCACACCTAACTACCTGCCTGGTGCGGAGACCAGAGCCCAGCTTAGGAGTCCAAAATCTCAGCTCAGTGTCGGCATCGCGTCCAAGAGCGGGTACCATGGTTTGTCTTGTTGGTAGCTCAGTATTGCCTCGTGGGTGACTGCAAATCATTCCTTCCATGCTGTAGCATGAACTGTGTCCCCTTTAGCTTGACTATTTACCCAACAGAATTATTCTAATGCAACCTGCTTTTGTTATCCTGGCTGGAGTTCCTGTTTCCTCCTAAAAATTAATTTTGATAAATAACTGGACACGATTTGCCTTTTGTGGGGCAGGGGTAAGGGAGGGAAGGCCATAGAAAATGAGATGTTGAACACTTCAGTCTGCTCTGCTTCATCGCTTATTTGCTCTCCTTTGCCTTTTACTAACGGGTGTTATACTTCCCTTTATTCTCCTTTTATTTCTGTTCTGTTGAAGAACCTCTTTTGGTCGCTTCTTATGTCCCTTGTTAATTGAAATGCATTTTGTGTCTTAGCTTTTTTGATTTTATCTCTGTCATATAACCCTCAGTTTAGTGGGAGAATTTTAACAAGGGGGTTTCCAAGAGGCTTTGCAGCTTCTCCTGCCAATGCAGCAAACCATTGTGTTGTAAACACATCCAGGGCTGCCTGATGATTGTGGGTTATTGCGTTCCTCATACTAATTACCCTCTATAGGGAGAGAGTGTGCAGAAACATTGTGAAAACCTTGTCTTCTCTTCCTCCAGCTTTTTGTTCCATTCTCACATCCTCGGGTCCAGATTTTAGCCACTCCTCAGCATCTCACGCGTTGCACGGTCCTTTTTGTCTGCCTCCTCTTTTGCAACAAATGCAGCATTTGTTTTCTTAACCTCCCTTCCCTGCTGAAACACCTGAGGCCTCCTCTCATACTTGTTGCTCTTTTCTGCTCTGTTTCTACTGCTCCGATGCCTGTCTTGTAAAACAGCACCTGGTATAAACACACCATTTCAGGTGTGGTCTTACGCTTTTCCAGCTGCTGCCAGGCAAGAACTTTATTCCCAAGTTCAAAACTGCTCAGCTTTCCTCTTGGATCATGTTCAACGGTGCAGCAGCTCCATCGGCATCCTCATCCTGGTCATCCAACAAAAATCCCCTTGTCTGTGCAAACACTCTGTCACCATTTGCTCCAACGAGGTACCTTTTGCGCACACTTATTTCTATTTGCCTTTTTAGACTCTAGGCATTTTTGGATAAGAACTATTCACCCGGTCTTTCTGCAATAGCATCTCTCACATTATGGCTGTGGCCTTAAGATATAATAATAACTTAATCTGCTGAGTGCCTGAACTGGAAGAACTGCCTTGCCTGTGTGGCTGAGAGAAGCTCTCTCGGTGTTTGAAAACCCACTTCTCCACATGGATAAAATGAAACCTGTGGGAAGAAGCTTTTGTACAAGCTTTTAAAATTTTAGACCTCTGTGATGAATCAAGGGCCCAGCCCTGAACTCTCTTTTTGAGATAACCCCCCACTAATTTCACCCAAGAGTAACCCATACCAAGGACACCGAATGAAACCCCATCTAGTTTTTAATGGCTACTTCAGCCCCCCCAAGCATCGCCTGGCCCCCAGGTACAGCAACGTGCCCGAGTCGTGGCGCGGTGCCATCCCAGGCGAGAGCCAGTCATTTCTCCCCATCCTTAGCTCCCCCTTTCCCCCTTCCCAGCGCCGGGGAAGGGCCTTTGCGGCACCCACCGCCGCAAAGAGCCAATGCAGCCGGGGTGAGTTGATGCCTGGAGCCTTTATTTAAAGCAGGACAAGCCCCCACTGCGGAGGACGTTTTTGGGTCCCTGGCCTGGATCGCGGGGTTTGGGAGCCTACGGGTTCGCTTTCTCCCTCGGTGGAGAGAGGTGAACTTCGTCGAGAATTTGAATGGTGGAGTTTGGTTCACGGTTATTATTATCTTCACCAGGTGAAATGTCCTGCTGAGGTGAAATATCCTGCTTTACAGTGACAGGGATATCTGATTTTTAATTGTTTTTACACGCAGGAGAATGGAAAATGTGAATATAACATGCAAGAACAGCTCCTGTATTTCATTATTTGTGGCAGGTATTTTAAAATCAACAAAACTTAAAAAAAAATCTGTACACATTTAACATCTGTTATCTCTTTTCTAATCCTTTAAATCCCATAATTTACTCTGAAGTTGTTTAAACTGTTATCAACCTCTTTTGAGGGCTCTACATCTTAATCACAACTATATGACAAATATTTGATGATATAGTATGTATTTGGCAAATACTTAGGACTCAAATGATAATACCAAAATAGAGGTTCCATATGATTACAGAGACTAAGGGATTATAAATTAGATTTAAATGGGTCCAAGGGGCAAATTCAAAGACTTCAAACATCTTTTTAAAAACAAGATGCCATGGTTTGAAAAAAAAAGATTTCTAAAATGAATTTGCCGATGATCTCTCCTCCAGAAAAATTCTATCACTTCATCAAGCTTATTTATTTATTTAAACTGCCTTTGAAGCTCTTTTATTTCAAGGAAAAAAAATTGAGTTTAACTGCATACATTACACAAGGGGAAAAATAACACCCATGTAAAACCTCAGTGGTACTTTATTTTTTCTGTTTCATGAGGAGTAGACATTTCCCCAGAGCTGCTTTTGAGTTTTGTGGTAAATTGAGCCTCTAGGTAAATCCTTCTGAGATGGAATGAAGCGCTGAGAAATGACACATAATGATAAGGTGGGGGTTTGATCTCCAGACTGAGGCAGTGAGCTTGAGGAGCATCCGGTGGAGCATCCACAGGGTGGCTGGCTCTTGGCAACAGCTAATCCCGGTGGAGGTCCAGTGCTCAGTGCGATCGCCCACACTCAGATGGGCAATGCCATCCAAAGTGTCTGGCATGTCCAACATGTCCCCACAGGGTTGGCAGGTACGCGGGACCTCAGGGAGGGCTGTCACCTGGTGTAGCCTTGGTTGGCCAGCTGGTGCCAGGTTAGAGTTACAGACCTGGCTTCCCCTCAGCAGGGCTCACCGGGCTAAAGCACCGTGCTGATGTGACCATATCACTGCCATTTCCACAGCTGCTTTCCGTGGAGCTGGCTTGAGCACCCCTGCACCATGCTGAAAGATGCAATATGGACTCACTGAATTGGGGAATCGCTGTTCCAGGCTAGCATATCTTCTCCCCATCTCCCTTTTTTCCAGGATGAGGTTGGGTCTGAACTTGTGGCATGCTCATTATCTCCAAGAGCTGCTGAGCACCTTTAGGATCAGGTTCTGCAAGAGTTTTAAGCTTCCATTCACTTTTTTTTTAATCCCAAGTTAAATTTCAGCTAGTTTTGTGCCTGGAGCTAGCTCGCTGGAGGTTCGGATGAGCACTGGTGCCAGAAGAAGGGAGGGGAAAGGAATATACAGCCCAGGGTGGGGAGGAAGGGTGCATCACCTCATCCTGAGCCACCCTGCAGCAGCACCCTCTGAGGATGAGGAGCGCAAAACATCCTCCAGAAAATCTTTAACATTATGGAAGCTGGAGACTAAAAGCACAATTTTTTCTTCTTACTGTTTGTTTTATTTTGTGTATAACACTGATCCTCAAAGCAAGCCCATAACCAAACATAGCAAGCTGTGATGCAAGCTCCACTGTTCCTCCCCTACAAAGGATCCCAATTAGGGAGAAAGTGCTGGGAAAACCTGCTGAGACACGGGGACAGAGAGCACCACTGCTTTATTCCTTCAGGAGGAGGGTTAACAGGAGCAAACCCCATGTCTTCAGGGCCCTGTGGGCAGGATGCAATGGAAGGCAGGAGGCCGAGACAGGAGGACAGATGCTGGAGATGCTAAGCACGCAGGTGATGTGCCAGGCCTCAGCACTGATGCCTGCTCTTCCTCCTACCTGTGTGTTTCACTGTGTCACCATTAGCTCCAAAACAGTATCAGTGAGCAAGCCACATGGGTCCCAAGCCCACGGGAAATTAGCACGCCAGGCAGTACAGTACATTTCCAGGTGGATTTCTGCTTGGACTGGGACTAGAGTGGGGTCTGGCCTGTGCCCTTGACCCAGCTCTTCCTACCATGCCTTTTTCCACCCCAAAAGCCTGGCGATGTAGTCCTCGCTTGAAGGGATTTATGTACTGGGTGGCTACTACTCGCTAGGACTTCTAGTGGGTTTTTTCCTATCCTTTTCTGCTTTGATCTCCTTGCACAAAACCTTGAAATGGAGAGTCATCACATAATACCAAGAACACAAGAAATACCACTGCCTGTAGATGAAATAGCATTTAGTACAACAGTCATCTGGAAGAGTATATTTAAATTACATTTTATCAGCATTGAAACTTCTGTCTTACAAAAGCGGAAAACCAGTCTTTGCTGGGTGTGCGCTCTGAATGGGAAAGTGAGGAGTTTATGGATTTAGTCTGGAGAAGAGGAGGCTGAGGGGAGACCTTATCGCTCTCTACAACTACCTGAAGGGAGGTTGTAGGGAAGCGGGTGCTGGACTCTTCTCCCACGAAACTAGCGATAGGACGAGAGGAAATGGCTTCAAGTTGCGTCAGGGGAGGTTTAGATTGGACATTAGGAAGAATTTCTTTACTGAAAGAGTGGTTAGGCATTGGAACAGGCTGCCCAGAGAGGTGGTGGAGTCGTCTACCCTGGAGGCGTTCAAAAAAGGTGTAGACGTGGCACTCCAGGGTCTAGTTTAGGAGTCATGGTGGTGTTAGTTGATGGTTGGACTTGATGATCTTAGAGGTCTTTTCCAACCCAATGATTCTATGATTCTATGATTCTATGATTCGAGAGGCTCTTTTGTTAATGCTTTGACTGATGCTTAGAATAATGTAAAAAAAGAAAAATCTTGCGACCAAAAGACAGGCTTTGGCTTTCATTCCTGCTCACACATCTTCCATCATCTCCAAACAAACTCAGCTCAGGTGTCTTGGGCTACTATAAACTTCAGAGGCAAAGTTTAAGAAACAAGCTGAATTCAAAAGAGTTTGTGTTGTCAGCTACGAGAGTAAAAAAATGTTATCGGCTGTTTAAGCACTGCTGACTAATGTATATTCAAAAGCAAATCAACACAGTCGCACCCACTCTTCAAGCATCAAGGAAACCAGATGAGACCAGTGTCTCAGAGATATGGTGTCAAAAGATTTTTTTTTTTTTTTTAGGCAGTGGATGGAAGGGGAGAATCACATTAAAATGTAATGTTTGTCAATGGCAGTGATAAAAAAAGAAAACTTCCCCGGCCATTGCTGGCTGCTGCATGCAGCAATCTGAATACATTGGTAATGTGAGGGACTGATTAGTCCTGTAAGGCTGCCTACAGGTTAGCAGGCCTCATTTCAAATCTCTGACAGCAATATGTGTCGTTTCATGCTTCATCCTCATTCCCCATGTTCAACACAAACCGGGGTCACTCTATATATGGAAATCACTGTCTTCAGGGCAAAAAAATTAAAAAAGGTGAGATTGCCGCTTTAACCTCACTGGCCTCAGAAAATATGTTTTAGTCTGATACATTATACTAGTAGGAATTATTTATCAAGAAGATACAAGCTCGATATTTCAGAAATAATGAGATGTTCTGGTTTTGCAGCTGAAATTTTATGGTCCAGAGAGCATCAGCTATGAATCCAGAGAATGAAGTAAACTCGCAATGAATGATACACAGCATGCAGCTGAAGTAAAATGGCTGTGCAAAGGGTAATATGAAAGTTATAACACAGTGCAAAGCTCGCTATGTCTAAAGTGCCTTTGTTGCCAGAGACAGATGTTTCGAAGACAGTGCAGGCACGAGATGCTCTCAGCATTTATTGAGGGAAGTTTTGCCCGGGAAAGGAATTGCCCGATGAGAAACTTTAGTTGGTAACTCTCAAATCCTGCAGTTTATAAGACCTGCTGAAGAATTCATGGCAAGATAATTTGATAGCAGAAATGCAGTGTTCAAGTACTTGGTTAGTAGTAGTTAGGCTGCAGCAAAGGCTAGAGGTTCTCTCCCAGTATGGGGTGGATTTTCACTCGTACCTTCGTTTTGCTAGAAAAAAAGCAGTTGTATAAATCTGTAAGTGTCGTTTTACACCACTGTTTCCTAGCAAACATCCATGATTTGAACAAGATGGTGAGGGAGCTATGTGTGAGCTCAATATACTTTTGTTTGATTTTGTTTAGTTTGCTTTCTTGACTGATCAAACAAGATGAGCAAGGAACTTCCGTTTGGTCTTTTATTAGTCTTGTGTTAGGGTTCAGCAGAAGTATTTAAATGCAGACACAGAATCGGTTACCGCATTAATACTGCAGTCCAAAGTAATTAATTCATTTGACACGGCTTGTGAGGATTATAAACTCCATGTGATCTAATGTGGACAGGAGCACAGCCATGAGGAGCCATAGGTCAGTCCTTGCAGCTGCTCACATCCCTGCAAGGCCAACGTGCAGGTGCTTTGTAGCTACCACAGGTAGCAGGGCTCAGACTAGGGACTCAGCCCCTGGCAGTGCCAGAGTCCTGTCCTCGCATCACCCAGCCCTCTCCCACACCTGCTTCCCTTTCTACTGGCACAGGCTGGGTGGCAGTTTATAATCTCCTTTTTAGTGTTTTACCACCTGTAAAATTTCAAAAAGAAAATCATAAAGTTTTGTAGGATGAGACCTACCACTGTTCAAGTCAGTTTTTACCTGACAGTGCTGGGGAGCTAATCTGAAAAATGAGAAGGGGTATCATACCAAAAACTGCAATCTGCAGCCCGGTGACCTTAGAAAGAAACACAGTCAGTGGCCTCTCCCTTTCTTTCCCCATTTCAGGCTGTTCAAGATCATTTCCAAGCAGCTCTTGGGTGCAGGAAAAGGCTGTTACTTCCCCTGGAGATGGGGGAATAAGTCAGTCTCTGAGCACCTGGGACCCTCTCAGCCCCCAGGCAGTTTTGGGCTACTGAGTCCGCACTGCACGTGCTGGTGAACACTCGGGAGCAGCGCTACCCACGCAGCACGTCCCCCTCCCAATGGCAGGGTTTGCCCCATGGACCTCAGGGTAAGATTCACCACAGGTATATGGGGAGAGGATGGTGAGGAGAGGGTGGTGATGGAGAGGATGGTGAGCACTGATGCTGCCTAAACCCCAGACTTCATCTAGATTGCTAACATCAGCCACCAAAAAGAGAGAGTTTAGTAAAAGGAAACTAAGAAAGGAACAATAAACCAAATATTCTACGTTGTTTGTGCTGCAAAATGTGTTCAGTCTGGCAATTTTAACTGGTCTAACCCCTCAGGAAGGCTCCCTTTTGCTGGCACAGGACAGGCCCATGATACAGTGCTGACAAGGAGCTGGCACTCAGTTATGTAGAAGCAATGGTGTCACTTTGGGCACCATGAAGTGTCCCAGCTGGCCTCCAGCTGTGTCTCCAGAAGAGCGTCAGTCTCCCTTTATCCTGCGCTATCTCCTCCAGCCCATGCAGAAATGTGGGATACCCGGGGCATTTCACAGGCACCGAATCCTTCACTGGAGAAAGCGTGTGTGCTATGGCTAACCTTCTTATATTTTCAGGCCTTTTTATTCAACATAAATATTCAGTGGCTCTTAACTCTATGCAAAGATCTCAAGACTGCACACAACAGACCCAGGACAATGTAACTGCAATGTGGTATTTTAAGCCATCTAGTTACGGTCCACATCCTCCACAGATCTGCGCTAGTGCTACAGCTGCCCATATCCAGACCAGCCTGGAGCAGCAGACCTTCTCCACATGTGTTCCTGGCCTCTGGGATGACAGATTTGGAAGCATCCATTTCCGTACTCCTGTCTTTGGACCCACTCAACACCTACAGTGTCTCCAAGACAGGTTTCTCTTCACAGAACCCCGGAAATCAGAGCAGTCAGGTCTGGATGCACAAGGGTAGCTTTTCTAAGAGAGTTCAGGGTGTTGGGGCTGGGCCCTTTCAAAAATGGAGTCTTTTTTTTAAGTTTAGTTGCACTACACATCTCACCAGAGGGACACGGCTCCTTGGAGTTGTTCTAGAAGCTCTTCTCACCTACGTAGAGCTTGGACTGAGAGACACTAATGAATAAAAAGAAAGAGCAGAGCTTAGAGTAATGACAAATTATCCTAAAGTATAATTCAAAATTACTTCATGTTTTTGTGTGACTTAATCCAGGGTAAAATATAGATTAAGTGCATTTCCACTTTGTTTCGATCTCCAAAGCACTCATAGTGAGCAGCAATGTAAATCTTAGGTGACCGCTGAAACTCTAATTAAGTCTATAAGGTGGGTTCGGGACATACTTTTGAGTATCGTTTAAGAAGAATCTGCATCTCTTCTCACTCAATGGCTATGATGAGCTCTGTTTTATCCTGTGTAAACTACTGGGTTGAATAGCAGGCCAACATCATTGAACACGGGGTAGTTTATCACAGAAGACAAGCCACTGTAGGCCTCTGAATCACGGCAATGCACAGAATCACCCACCAGCTGCTCCAGCTCTCGAAAGAGGTTTTGTTACTGCTCTGGCTTTCAGGCCAATGCCTTCTTTGGAGAACGGACATACTTCTCAAAGAAGGATTTCAGGTCTGTGGGTGACTTGGACCTGAAAGACCCGGTAAAAAGTAGCCTAACATGATGATAACGAAGCATTTATTGTCCTGGATGTGCTTCTGGATTTCTTGTTTCTAAATGTGTATCCTCCAGAGGTGGAATTTCTTTCCGAGTAAACTGGTGTAAATTGGGCATCACCTGTGATTGTAGATACAGCTGGGATGCTGGGAACGCAATGAAGGACAGAGATTAAGTATTTAAAATTGATATCTCTGTTTCAGATTCATCTTACCTCATTTTAGGCACCCAACATTTCACCCAAGTGAGGAATCCAAATGCCACGGGTTTTTTACGTAGTCAAAGGGGAGGAGAAGGGACTTCCAGAGAGGAGGTTCAGCCTGCTCAGCATCCTAGCCTGGCTGTCTCCACTTGGTGGGTGACCTTAGGTGATGTGAGTGTTGGTCCCCTCCTCTCTGCACAGCCTGACAATGACTGACTGACTGCTGCGTGGTCTGTTCGCTTTGCCCGAGTACTCTGCTCGTTGTTCAAACTTGTCCAACACTGAGCAATGCTGAGGTGATACCACCAGTAAGTATGAACGGAGCAACCATGTGGCTCTAAAAAGAAATTGCTTAGTATTATAGTCACATGCTTGCCCAGCTACAGTTGATGGCGATGTTCTAATTCCTGGTAAGTACATTGGGATTTGTGCCTAATAGTTGACACAAACAAGCACAAAGTTGATCTTGACACTGAAAGAAGAAGAAAAAAGAAAAGCTATGTACCAAATTGTGTCAAGAAAAAAGAAAGAAGAAGAGTTCATCTGAAGGTGACTGAATGCTGTTTCAGAGCTGTTCGTTGTTCTTTGGGTCAGACTTGTGTATTAGTTAATATGACTGATTTTCCTCGCTCTTCACATTTTCTTCTTATTTTGAGTCTGGATTCTGTGCAACGTTCCTGCAGAAAAAAATGCATTTGTGAAATGCTGATTTTCTGCAATTAGTTTCTGATTTTTCAAATTTGTCCTTCACTCCAAGGCTTTTGAGCCTCCATCAAGCAGCATTTTTGAGAGACTATGGGAAAAAAAAATCCTTACAAAACAAAAACAGTATTTTCAGAATTCCACTCTACTGCTTTCAGACTATTTCCATCAACCCTCTTATTCATTTTGATTTATTTCCATCCATAAGCAGACTAACGCTTTTCTATGCTTTTATTGTTCTTCAAGAATAGGCCTTCTATTGGAGAAAAATAATGTCTCTACGACCACCACTTTGCTCAATGCAGATCTTCATTAATCTGCAGCCACAGTACAGGCTTTTAGCAGCAAGCACTTTTGATGGGAATTGAATTTGATACTGCATTATGGTTGTAGGGCTTCTCACAATAGACTGTGTTCTTTTCTGTGTCTGTGCACAATCAGAGAGACCCAATTAAATAATTTGGTGCAATAATGGAGAACAAAAGAGTATGAGGGCTTAAAGTGAGGGCTTCAGCATTTGTATTCTCCCTTTTCTGTATCATGTTAATTAATTTGCCTGAAAACCAAAAGAAAGAACATAATGTGAAAAGCATAGCTCATCTACAACATGGAGGCACTTTAAATGCAGATACCATACCAAATCAACATGTAACAAAGGAACATTCTTTGCATTTCCATAAGAAAAAAATAAAATAAAGTTGCCAGCTAATGTTGAGTGGTCCTGGTTGTGGCCACTGGAAATAATGGTAGATATCTGGGAGGGGGGGGGGAACCGAGTATTAAGGATGGGATAATACGTTGTGCCCCTGTGATAACAGCTACAAATAAATACGCAGTTTTGAAGCCTAATTGGTGGGTGGAAAATGACTGGACTCAACAGAGACAGAGATCTCAATCTTTCTGGGTCTTTAACATTTTTTTTTAATCTTCTGGGCTCGATTCTAGTCTATTCTTCCCATAAATTAGCTCAAAGCAGACACTTCCAGAGAAGTCCAGCCCCTGCTCTCTGTTTGATTTAGAAACTCCAGCAGTATTGCAGCGGGCACTAGGGCTCCACCATCACTCCAGTCTGCAACTGAGTTTATCCAGCAGAAAAGATCCATTTACCCCCTACTGAAATAAATACTGTGGCTCAGCAGTCATGCAGTCCTTATTCTCTCCTTGGAGCCTGGAAGCTGAGGTCAGCGAGCTGAGATTATTTGCAGCTCAGATGACAGGAGCTGCGCTGCACTCTGCAATGCTATCTCCTTCATAGTCCCCCTCTAAAGGTAAACCACTGAGATCTGTAAGACCGGCAGTGAGACATTTTTCCTGTAATAAATCATTTAAGCTATTAATTTTTTGAAGTCCTAAAAGATGCAAACCCAAGGATTATTCTATTGTCTCTTGTTCATTAGCAAGTGGAAAAAGAATATTTGCAGAGCTGTGATTCAATTGCATTCATTATTATTACCTGTTAAATACTATTTTAGGGACATTAGGGGGAACAATTTACCCAAAGGTTATGAATCTTATTTCATTGTGTATTAATAAAAAGCATCACGTCTGGGTAAAAATACGGTCACAAATTGGGACTTCAATCCGGTTTAGAAATTTACACAATTACATCTTTTTAAAATAGAAAGATATAGGTCTTAGCTAGCTACAACTAGCTTCTTTCTAGCTGGAAAGGCTAGAAAGCTTCCTAGCATCAGCCCTGTTGTATCCCCCCATCTCCACAGAAAGCCGTTTAGTTTTGGGTTTGAGCTATACAGCAGCTTCGTAACTGCAGCTGTCAGGCTACCCACATATCACACATCCTGTTAAAAGTACTGAAAATGATCACCACATCACCTCTCATCAAGGTGTATTACATACCTTTGCTGCTACGGTGCCGTACATCCCAGCAGAAGTGTCTTTTTATATCAACATTTCTCTTGAATATTACTTGTGTTGACAAGTTACTAGAATGAAATCTGGGTGGGAGGATCTGGAGGTATCACAAATGGCTAAGATATTTGCAGCTTTTAATCACTGCAATTATCTGTGCATTTCCAAACAACTTTGGTTTTAGAAGCTAGGGATCTTACCTTCCTCCCTTCTCCTTAAACTTATTAAATAGATCACAACAATGGTGTGCTGCTTTGTTAATCGCCGTTTGTTCTCGAGATCAACTTTTCCGGGGAAACACCACCACCAGCAATCCTGGATCAACTACAGCACGGGAGGCTGCAGCCTTGCTTATCAGCCTATTTGGTAATACGTGTGAGCTATTGTGACAAGTGCTGTTCATTTCAGTGGGTCTTCAGCCCATAATTAAAATATATGAGGCTTACAAGTTGTTGTGTTTCTCCTTCCAGCACGGGGACATGAAAACAGAATGTCCTCCTTGGATCTGAGCAAGTTACTTCTCATCCAACGTCAAAAAAAGAGAAGGCATTTCTTCATATTCTCAGTTAATTCAGTCTAAAAGTGTCACACTTATTCAGCAGCAGTTAAAATAGGCTGTGATGAGAGCATGACAATTTCCAGCTAAACTAGAGGATAATTAGAAATGCCCCGTAGCAGGCAAGTCAGTGCTTCAATTTATTTGCTGTTTATTACCAAGTCCCTGCCCCTTGGGTGTAATGACTGTAAAGCAGCACCTGCAGCTTCCCAGTGTTTGATTTAGTGCTGTAAATGGTGCTCAGAGAGTAGATTAAGCTGGAATGTGATCAAACCTTATTTGCAATCCGATTATACAAACTGCTCCTTGCACTGACCAGATTGAAGTAATTTCCCTATAGAAACGTTACACTCACTTTGGTGTAAAAATGATTAACATTTGCTGACTGTAGGTCAGCCTTTCACTTCCAGTGTAATTCTTTATCAGGCAGGATGCCCATCTTTTTCTTGCATTTGCCACGTTTGTGTACCGCGCGGTATTTAACCAATGGATATAATCAAACCCCCTTTTTTTCAGGTCTTGTTGATGAATGATTGTAATAAATAAGCACTCCAGCATAAGCAGATTAAACCATTTTTTTCCCGGTTTGATTGTTCAGCAGTATTGACATGCTTAATGATCTAACAGAGAACGGCTACAGAATGAAGGAATTTCCATATTTTACTGAAAACGGCTATTGAGGTATTTATAAACAAACAGCCAGTACACACGTGGTGCTTTAACTTCAACGTTGGGTAGGATTGCTGGGCACCCACATCAGTCCAAGAACTAGCCTACATTTCTTTCAAAAAGTGCCTAAATACTCACTGCCACTACTAATCCTTTCACTCTTAAATAATCAGCAACATAAGGCTTCTTGGTTCCCAGTAGCTTTTTTTTTTTTTTTTTGCACCGTATCAGGAATTCTCGATGTGAAAACTGTTTCTCAGACAATTAGCCTCTGGTAATGAAATGCAACCAAATATATTCTGCACACTGAAAGCAAACACTTGGCTCTCCACATATTTCTGTGACAATCAAAGAAATATTTTAGCCTGAAATGCATTATCAAGCCTGACTCAAATACCAGCAATAACATGTTTTGTTGTATAACATTTTAAAGCTGATTTTCTACAGACGTTTTAACTGTAACCCTTTAGAGACCACGGTCCTGAAGGTTTCGCAGATCACCACATTCACACCCAGTCTCCTGAGCTGAGAGCTGGGAGAAGATGGTTCCTGCCCCGGTCAACAGCCTTCAGAAAGAGATTCCTGAAGTGGTTTGCAATATGTACCGAGTACAGTCATGCAGGCACCATCCAGGAATCCGCAAATAGGCCGTGCAATCTTTTGCTGTCAAATAGCCATGCTCGCCTGGTGACAGCTAGCAACTTGCTCCCGTTCGGCTCCCGTGCAAAGGCTGTGCTGAGGCAGCGCCACGTTTGTCCCAGCACAGCTCGGAGGGGCCACGCACGGGTTTCTCTGACATATATATATCTTCTGGCTGTTTTTTATGATACCTGAAAGATTAGAATTAAGTCATGCCAAAAATATCCATTTCACTTCAGCATTTTTAAGCTTCCTGTACAACAATTTTTGAGGAAATTAACATCTGCGAGACAGAGGGCTGAGTTATGGGTTTAGTTATATGCCTTTAATTTTACTCCCTCACTGGAAAAAGAGAAAATTGGGTCCTGATGGATCTCTTCATCAAAGCCAATTTTATCCCAATCCCACTGGAAAGAAGTCAAATCCTTCCACCCATTGCAGAGGGCATCAGATCAGCCCATTACCCTGCCAACAGGAGGCTTTCTTTTTACCTTGTTTTCTGAAGATCGCAGCAATCACCTATAACAGAATACAAGAGCTGAGTTTCATGTGAACTGGTTGCAACAAAACAATTTGTAATACGACTTTTCTCCGGTTTTGTGGCAGCAATTCACTTTCCTTTGGACAGAGCTGCAGGCGTACAATGACGGGAGCATGCCGTATAGGCATATGGGGATGCTGCACCAAGCACTTCGTTCATAAAGATAGCTCCTCATCGTAAAGCTGAGGAGAAGCATTTCGGTGGCCCCGATATGAAATTACATTGCTTAGTGTTTCACAAATGAAGCTCCTTTCCTCCTGGCCCTGTGTGATGTCAAAAAGAATGAATAGTTGCTCTTGCACTCTTACAGGGGAAAACCAGAGACCTAATGACACCCCAATTCCCCTAGTCTGTACTGAATGGGCAGGCAACATAAAGCTTGTCCATATGGAAAGCAGGACTGAGGTGACAGGGCTCTTACACAGAGCAGCACAACGGGACCACTGTCAGGGTAAGCAGAAGACAGCTCGGTGTTTAAGTGCCTGTAGCGACAATGCAGAGCTGCGTGACGTACAAGTTCTTGTAGCTCACATAGATTGGAAAAATGTATTTTAAGAGACTCCTGCAGACCATTTATAGGTTGAATGACTCCCTAAGCATAGGAGACACATTTTCTGCTTTTGCTGCTGCTTTATCTTAATTATTTCTCCAACCTTTTATTTCAGTTAATAAAACAATAATTCTCTTTTTTTTTTAAACTGTGATCCATGTGCCATTTTGAGTTAATATCGATGGGAAGTTTAGACTGGATTTGAAAATGATCATGCTGGGAGCTGTTTGATGTCAATAGGAATTTGTATGTCTGTGTGGGGATGGGAGGTGAGAGTCCAAGCACCTGGACCCGGCAGCCTTCGCTCAGGGAAAATGGGACTTCTGTTTCGGTGGGAATAGGTCGGAAAAAGGATCTCAGAAATTGTCCCAGATTCTGGCAAACTATTCTTTTTTTTAAGTGAGAAAAGGGGAAGGTAGGCCATCTTTGGGAATGCTAGGTTTTTCTAAGTTTGACATTTATTATGGAAAAAATCTTGCGCTCAAGTAGCACGGCAATCCAGACTGCTACGTTAAATTTTCCTGTTGTGTTTTTTTCCGTGTTGTGCCAGCTATCTCCCAACATCCCGCTCTTGCAGTTATTTTCTACGTGTTTTGTCTTTATTTATTTAGGCCAGCAAAAGGGATTTTGCAGCGCTAACGACAATCCCCAGGGCCTGGTTACGGCTGAGGAAAAGCTTGTTTTTAATTTGTACCTACCCTTCCGAGGGGGTTCGGGAAAGCCTCCGGAGGTTGTGTCAGGGGGAGGGAGCTGCCTTTCCCAGGGGACTGCCTCTTCCATTACTCTCGCTCACTCCGGCAGCCAGCAAGGGTGGAAAGGGAAGCGACAGCCTAACAGCACCTGCAATCATTTCACATAAGTTGACAGTCTGTTGTTTCTTCGGCGGCGAGTGGAATACACCGAGTTATATGTTTAACAGGATGGTTATTTGTACACTGGTTGTCATTATGTCTGTGGTTGTTATCTCGCTGCTGCCTCTGTTTTTTCCAAGGTAATCAGAGGATGCCCTGTGTTTGGAGGGAGCAGAGCATACGGTGAGTGCTGAGGTATTTAAATGCTTCAGATAAATGAAGACAAATGGCCCGCTGAAGATTTTCAGGTGTGGCTGGAGGCTGAGGAGACATAAGATCGGTCTGGGGACGTGCTAGTCTTCTATCTTCCAAAAATTGGTCCTGCCTGAAGCTATTCACATCAGGCACCTTGAAACTAGTTTGGCAGACCAATTAAATCTTTGAGAAATTAGAAGTTCGTATTAGTTAGGTTACCATGAGCATCACTAGGCTTTACTGTCCCTGATGGGACCCCCATTCCCCCGCCCACTGGGGTGGCACGGCTGGCCGTGGGGTCCCTGCAGCACCCTGCTCCTCGTCCCCCCCTCATGGGGCAGTTCTGCTCCTCCTGTTCCCTGGCAGTGAGCTCAGGTGCCCATGGGCAGGGCAGTGGGTGGGTGTCCCAGGGGAGCTCCGTCCCATGACTCCCATGGGGCTCCGTCTCAGAGCCCCAACAACAGCAACACCTCACACAGCACTTCTGCTAGTGGCAAACTGTGATTTTACATTCTCTTCTGTTAGATTTTGGTGTCTGAATCTGCTGCTTGCGGATGGTTAGGAAGTCCAGGTAAGGACAAAACCGTATGCGCTTACATGTGCAGACCTGCCTACAAAACCTGTGCTGTTTCAGACTGGCCGTGCTTCCCCGGAGAGGTCCTCACTGGCTCCCAAACCGTGCTGTACATTTCAGAATGCTCAAAACGCAGAGCGGCTCTCGTGATGTGAAAGCAGGAGGTGGGCACTGCCAAAATCATTTTTGATTCTCGTTTAAGCCAAGATTTGGACCCAGATGGCCAGAGTTTTAGAAATATAATTAAAATGAATATCGCACACATCGGAAATATACTCTGCATGTCTTACATGCATTGAGATCAACGTTGTTTGACTGAGGAGGTCGCTGGCTGTATTTTAAGACTCGTCCTTCCCTCTCATGGCCAACATTTTGGATACTTACAGCTACAAATGGCGATGGCTGATGAGTAGTCACCTGATCCCACGACAAAAATTAAAGCACTTTAGTCTGGTGTGATGGCAATGTCACAGCCGCTGAGAACTCAAGTGCTGCAGTCCCTCTGTGTCACTCAACTCATATAAACGAGCAGTTTTGTATCAGCCCCCTTCATTGCAGCTACCCTTGGTTGAGTCCAAGGGGTGGTTGAGAGGTGGTCATCAGGTGCTAATAAAGTATTTGGAGTTGCAGCATGATATAGATTAATGGCAGAGGGATCTGCAGAGGTTCGGTCTCACTTCAAAATCCAAGGGGAGCATCAAGAGAATGAAAAGCTGCCTCACCGCTAACACAGAGAATCTGGCCCACTGCATCCACTCATAGCTTCCTAGCCTCCTATGGAAAAAGTGGGAATGCAGCAGTGGTCCTGGGAAGTTGTTTGCTTTTCTTTCCTTTTAATCCAGGACTGAGCTTTCCAGCTCTGTGAACCCCAGGACCTAGAGGAAGAGGAAACATCTGCCCAGGTGTGCAGATAGACCTTCAAGGAAGGCTGGCATACTTCTTCCTCACCTTCCTCCTTTCTTCCTAGAGCGGACCCAGGCTGCTACACGCACCCAGCAGTACAAAAGGTAGAAAAGATTAATCTTGAAGGAAATAAATTATTGTAGAAATGACATTAGCTCAGCACCATCAGAAGATAATTGTGGGCCTCATTAGGCAACATCATTAATACTCAGGGATGGCTGGGATAACCTGCAAAACAAAATGGGTGGCTTGGTGCAGAAGTCTGACGAAAAATGCAATAGAAAATGCAACAGCAGGAGCTGGGGGGATTACTCACAAGAATTTCTGCTGCCAGCTTGGAGATTCCCATTTGGAAGAAAGTAAGGAAGGGAAAGACTTGGGTATGTCAGCTGGTCAGAGCTTCACAACGGAGCTGCCAGTTGTGAAGCAGCCAAGAAAAAAAGCAGGGAAGAAAAGCCAAAAAAGCCAAGAAAAAAGCTTAAAGGCACCAGCCAAGGTATTGCCAGTAAATGCAGGGAAATACTTAAGCCAGAACAGTAAAAGAGCGGGGAAAGAGGTGCCAAATCGGGACAAATAAGCCCATGATGCTGCAGCTGTTGCCATCGTTGCTGTGCAGGCAGTGGGGCTGCTGGTCGCCAGGACTGTGGGCAGAGGGGCTGGGGAGAGGGGGGCACCAGTGGGCAGGAAGGAATACAGAGGAAGGCTCCTCGGATGACAGGGAAAACGGAGATCCTCTTTTAAAAGAAGATATTACAAGTGCTTGCCTTGCTTGGCTCCGCAAAACAAAGCTGAGGTGGGATGCAGCTGCTCTCTGTACATCAGGGGAGTAACGTGTAGGGCGGGAGAAGAGTGATTTGAAGGACAATGTTGGCAGAAGAATAAATAGGATAGAGCTGATCCTTGCTAAGTTTCAGCTGAAAGTCAAAGGATTTTGAGAGTCATGAAGTTCTGGAATAGCAATCAGATGTGGAAAAATGAGCCACTTCTTAAGAAGAAGCAGAATTAGTTTTATGAAACATGAAGTGATTCGTGTGGCAGAGGAAGTTCCTGTGCCCCTTGTTTTCCAGGATAACCGCACAGATATCTGCTGCGTAACTAAGGGACCCTCACATACAGTGCAGGGGGCTTTGCAGGCCGTTCTTTCCCCCCTTGAAATGAATTAGCCCAAACACACGCTGGTGAGCACCTGAGGGTCCCTGCCCAAGCAGGCCAACAGCAGGTGCCCAGCAGAGGACAGAGGAGATGTGGTGTTCCCCAAGTGCTATCCTCCGGCTAGAGGCAAAGTCTGGAAGGGACAGTGGAGTTTCTTAGGTTGCTTGGCTTTCTTCATGTTTTTTTCAGCAAGATGGTCTCTGGGCAGTAACTGCAATGTGGAGGCTTAAGTAAGCAATGTGCAATAATGTGGATTTCCACGCTGCAAGCTCAAGAGAAGCAACCAACATTAGTTATGCTTCAGAGTACTAGAAAGCCTCCATAACTGAGGCAGACGTGAACTGCAGGCTTACGGATGCTTCCACTACCAAACTATTCTCCCATGCTGCCAAAGTCCTGTCCCAGCATGCGCGGCACATAACCGGGGAAGAATGGACCAGGAACAGCCTGTTCTTCCGATGTTCCCAAGTGGTAGTCAGCAATCTAGAGGCACTTCCCAGGATGACACAGTGTGAACGAGCCCAGAGTGAAAGACAGGTGGTACTGTCGTAAATAATAAAAATAAGAAAAGGTGGAGCACAAGATTAATTTGTAGTAGCTACACTGCTACATTATTATTTGCCCAGCCCATTTCAGCTTTTAAATGCAAGTTAGATCATTTTGCTCTAACACTTCAGAAAAAATGCATCTTTTGGCCTCATCTAGGCAAGTTTATAGAGGCTAATACAACCCCTGTCCTGATGAGTTTACAGGCTAAGAAACTGCTGTTAAAACCAGCTAATTATTATGACTGTCATCAGCAAATTTCTCAATAGCATTAACGCATGTTGTCTGATCTCTAACCTATTGCACTCAGAGATGTCACTGCAACCCTGTAAAGACTCCATCGCAAGACCAGCTTTAAATGGCTTTTAATGTGATCTCAATATTGTTTCAATAACTGTCATTGTATGTTTTCCCCATCAGAACAGAACTGAAATGGTTTCATGGTGGAAAAGACAGAATATCACACCCATCCCAAGAAAGGGGTGACCCCTGAGCACTAAGGTAGGTGGTAACAAGCCAGTGCCAGCCCTTGTACTACCCAGTAGGAGACTATCTTGCAGCAGATTTCAGAATGTGAAGTATTTCATGGGTTTCACCAAAAATTTTTAGAGTTGTCCATGCTGCCTAAATTTAGGCAACTGGAGTAGCCTCCGTCCAGCTGCCTCTCCCAGTATCCAGTATTCCTAGCCGTATCTGCCAGCACTGTGAAGATATCTTGGATACTTTATGGCAGGCTCAAAGGACACTTGACATTTATGTCTCTGCAGTGACGTCTCAGTCATGATCTCCTTTGATCGTAATGGAGACCTGAAACACCCAGCTTACATTAGACATCAACACCGTAGACTTTTAAATTTGAATGCCCGTGATCTGGAGCTGGATTTCACTTTAGACAGTTGTAGTTAGTTGAGTAGGGCTACTTTCTACATGTAGAATTGTAAAGATGATTGCCTTCAAATCTTCTTTAAAAATGTGAAATTGGATGAAAAAGCAAAAATGCGTTCCATTTTTTTTTTTTGAGAAAAACAGGGACCAGTTTGGGATTGGATTGGTGTTTGGCCAACCTGTTCCTTTTCATCTCTAACTCATAATATTGTTATCTGAAACCAACTATAATGTATGCCTCTTCAAATCCTGATTTACGAATTTCATGGTTTGAAGCTAGTATGACAACTCTGGCATGTACACATAAATGAGATACTGTAAGATTTGTGGTCTGTGGGGCTATTTGTTAGAGGACTGTTGATTTCAGTGCAATTCCTATTTGATAGGTATCTAGAGTATAAATGTTAAGCGGCAGCTTGATTGTTTTATCTCTCCTGGTGAACTGGTTCTGGTGATGCCTCAGTTGTCTTGAGCATTCACTGCCTATGATGAAGACAGCTGACTGAATCTAGATAGGGACACATTTTCTTGCCCTCTCATGTCACAGACATGCTCTGTGCCATTACAAGTGACAGAAAAAGGGGGCACCCAAAGTACCTTCCACTGATTGAATACAGTGTCTAGATAGTTGCAATGCCATGGCTTACTGCAGAACATTGCTGGCTGCTTACTCGGATCCCTGGGTACTGACAACACCAGGTATCATCCATCAGCATTTCCTTGCTTCTCCTCTAAATTGCCTATCTTCTTACAAGCAAGAGTGAGAAAAAGCAAGAAGGAAATAAAACACAGAAAACAGGAACAAGGAAGGCGATAAAAGGTACAGGAATATAGGACAGGTAGGGACCTGTCATTCAGTTCAGTCATCCGCTATTGCAAGCACACAGGCCACATAATCTATTTAATAAGCTCACAGAGCTCCATCTCAAGTGCTGTTAGCGTTTTGCCCACCCTCTTCCAAATAAAAGGTTGATCCAAACCCTCTGCCTTCTGACAGCAGAGAACCCCCTTTCGCAGGCAAAGTTTACCCATGGCCAGTTTATATCTATTTGCTCTTTTGCCAACATTCTCTTTAGGTGAAGCAACTCTGCTCTGCAAGTATGTCAGAGGGGTAAACATCAACAGTGGAGATCAATCACATCTTATTATAAGCAGTTAATGAAGCCAGTCTTTTCTAGATCCTTATATGAGAACAGACTCACTTTTCCTACTAATGATTCTCTGACTGTGTGGGATTGAATTTTCATGATCGCTATGGCTAAAACTGTACATTCAAAATGAGGTGTTACCAAAGTCCTGTACAGTGGTACAGATACTTTTTTTTCCCCACTGCTGGAAATACCTTAGCTTACTCGACACTGTTGGTGGGTGAGTTGGAATCAGAATTCACAGCCAAGCTGAAGATCTAGAAAACCTGTAGCTTAAATCATCTGCAAGTCGTTCTTGTACAAGGTTCTCCTACAAAACCAGGATTTGCAACTGTGGTTCCTGTAGAAGCTCTCTTTTTTTGCCTTATTTTGACTGTCTTACTCCTGGATGTGCCTCCATTACCAGGTCCCATGAAGCACCCATAATTTAGCTGAAGGGAGTTTGCATGCAATCTGGTGAAGAGCCAACTACAAAGGCAAACGAGACACGCTATGAAACATGTCACGCCTGCTGTATCATCAGCAAATGTTTCTGAAACTGGAGTCACCTGCTTTACACCATGTGAAAGTCAGGATAACTTACAAGAAAAGCTGGTGTCTTATTACAGACCTATAAATGTTATAGATAAATATTCTGTCCTTACTGTGATTTCCTTACTCCATACTTGACTCAGCTTATTAGTTATTAAAAAAATGGAGGCAGCCCTTCATATAAGTGGAAATTAGAATAGTATCTCTTAAGTGCAGTCCTGTGATTTCTCACCTCCTCAGTGAGAGACCCTTAAAACTTTAATGAATATCCTGAATATATACAGAGACAGGCCATGGACTTGAGATACAGTCAAAGCAAAGTTATAGAAATCCATTATGCAAAGAAGCAAATGATGTCTTTTTCTTCTTCTCAGTAGCAGCATCTTGAACTAAAAGGGAAAAATAACCCAGCTAAAAATATAGATAGCTCTGCAAAACAGAGGGTAGTGCAACTACCCTTCATAATAAAACACATCTTACAGACACTGGTCATTCAAAATTAAAGACTGGATGAAATATCTTTATAGGTTTTTTTCTATATCAAGAGACACACGTTTCTTCATTTACAAATATATGGATTGGCAACACAACAAACCACTTTTACCTTTCACTCTCGTTGGTGGGGCTGTCCTGGACAATACTGCATTCTCCCAAGCTCTGTAAGTGAAAGTAGGGTGTTAAAGGACTTTACATCAATACATTTGGAAAAATAGCTAGATTTTGTCAAGATGCAGAAACATGCAAGAAAGATTTTAATGTTCTTAAGGATCACTATCCTCAGTAAAATAGAAATTTAGGGAAATTCTGACTAAAAGACATAGTTGGGACTAGCAAAACCTGCAACACTGCCATTCACAAAGCTAAGATAGGTGTCTCACTATGATTATCTCACCACCTGTCCTCCATAATACCAGAATTGTTTTCCCTTCATCTCAGATGATATCTTGTCAAAGAGAAGTGGAGTGAATGGGCCAACCTAGTTTTTTATTAAGATGGTGTGTATCAAATGAAATGGAATTTCCTTGCTGAATAATGAGCATAAGGGAACGTCTTAGATCATACTTACAAATAGCTGCAGGTCACCTTTAATTTGGGCATATACAGGCTTTTCATGCTCCTTTTTATAACTGTAAAATTTTCCTGACATAACTTATTTGTACTGAAAACACGAGAGAAATACAAAGGCATATAGCTGGCATGGCTCTTAGTGAAAGATATATAACAAACCAAAGTAAAATTCCTATCACTGATTATATAACAGGCTGCACACCTTGATCAGAAAAAAAAACACTAACAAAAATCCATCGCAGCAGTGCAAACATCCTATCTGCATCATCACACACAGGAGTCATTGGGCTTCCTGTACCATTTGTATTAAAGCAGCATGTAGGCTCCTGGGCCATGTTCCTGGATCTCCTGGTGTTCTCTCCTGTTGCTGTAGCATTCGTCACCTATGTGTCCCCAAAGGCTTTGTAAAGGGGAGTCAGCTGAGCCTCCCTACACACTCATCAGCTGCAAAAGTTAATCACTCCCTTCCGATGGCATTTCCACAGCCAGGCATGTGCTGGTAGATACAAAGGTGAGGGAAAACGCCAGCAGTTATGACTCTGAGCAGCCTCTAACGCTCCCTGGCCCGTAAGAAACAACCTACTAATGGCAATATTGTACTTTGTTTCCTCTGTTGGCTTCAGCTTTCTCTTTTTAATTCCTTGTGGCTCAGAAAAAAATTGTTGTGAGTCCTGAGCTGGGGGACTATTGCTCTGACCTCCATGATTCCCAGGTATAGAAAATAAGGATCCATAAAGAGAAGATAAATTACAATATAGTTTTGAGTGACAAACAATTCCCACAGATCTTTAAAAAAAAAGTGGTCAGTCACAGACCAGGAAGAGAGAGTAACTTTTATAATCTGCTGTTCACAAAAAGAGAGTGCTGCCTGGGAGAGATACGTTAGCCAGCCTTGATAAACGTTCTCCACTCTTCCCAGCTGGGGAGGTGTTCATTTTCAATGGATAAAGTTTCATCTCCCTGTATTTGGCTATATGCTGTAATGAAGAGTGAATTATTTGGCTTCTCGGTGTATTTTTTTTTTTTTTATGCTTAGCATACATATGTTTTCTGGTAAATTTGCATGAGACAGTACAGAAACGGATTCTACCTGACACAAGTTGTCAAACTGCAATCCATGAACATCGAAAATACATCCTCCCAGTGGTATGCACTTTATGTTCCTAATTGTCAAAATGTTTGCCCTGTGACACTTTATTAGTAAATATCTGAGCACCTCCAAACACCATATGACATTCCAGCTCCTTTGTGGTTTGCCTCCACAGCTAACCTCTAAAAAGGTAGAATAGATTACGCTTCCTGTAGGTTTCATTAAAACCAAAGGGATAATGGTTTAGAACAGAGGACAGAGGAAGAGGGATAGAAGAATTTAGCTGGACTATGGCTGAATATGGAGTAGTTTGCCTTCCATGAAATGAGCAGCCACCATTCAGGCACAGATTTCGTGGTACAATTGGCTACATTAAGGTTCGATGACATCTCACCAGGTTTGTTGAGTGTTACAAACACTTGACCGTGGCATCCTAAAGTATTCATATTTCTCCTTTTCCAAACACCGATAAGACCATCACTTAGCACAGCAACAGGCAAACCAAAATTGTCACACTGGATCTTACCCGAGCTTCACCCTGTCCAGCAGCACATCTCTGACAACAGCAGGCACTCAAAACCCCAAAGACACGTGTACAAATCCCCAGTGGGCAAATACAGAATAAAGTCCCTTGCATTAAGTCTCATTCCCTCCTTTAATAGTTAGAGATTGGCTTAAGACCCAAAGCATGACATTTAAGTTAATTAAGTATTAAAAATGTGGAAGTGCAAGCTCTGGATATTCTTTGTATTTCTTGGAGAACCCCCAGCACACAGGCACATGGAGTGGGCTTATCCCAGGGCCACTCATATGAGGGAAGGTCTTTCCATTAGCTGTCCCTGGGCTTGGGATCAGCTTTGACACTAATGTTTTGGATATATAGAGCAGGACCCAGGCCAGTGTGCAAGCAAGAGGGACGGACTGCCAGCTATGCTCTGCCTCTGTGTGTGTGCTTGTGAGAGTGCCTCTATTTAGAAGTGTGTTGTAAGTGTTAATTAATGCAGCTGACCAATGATTTAAGGAGGCTAAGTGATGGAAAAGGGCAATTTATTAGTATGTACATATTCAAATCCCTCCTCTCCGTTGGATTTACAATCAGAAGTGCCTGGACAACTACCGTGGTTTCATTCATCTATGCAAGGTATTTACAGTATATTTACAGTAGCCATTTATAGTTCATGAGCTTTTTTTCTTTGCAAACTTTAATTTAATAACTCCTAATATCCTCAGTCGCTTTCACACACAGTGTGCTTACTGAACTAAAGCCTTCTATTTCCTTCTGAATAGAAACCACTCCTGCCCAGACCTTGTGCAGCTAGGGATTTGAGTGCAGTAGACAATTTCAAAGACTGCTCTTTCTACTTAACAATCAGTGCATTAGGCTAAAATATTCACACAGATGCACTAGCAATTGAAAGGGTGTGCGGTGTAGTGACAAGGTCCTTCTGTTACCTGGAACTGTAGAATGATGAATGAGCATTAGTGGAATATTCTTTTGGCCTTTAGGTTTACCTTGATCTTCTCACAGAATGCAAATTGACATTATACCCACATTTCTATAGTATTTATTACTGTGGTCATGATGTGAGGGCTTTTTTCAATATGAATAGTGTAAAAGGGGAAACATATTACTGCAAAGAGGCATTATTGTGCTGGGAATGTATAAACAGCTGAGAAGAATAGAGCGACATGCTCATAATAGAAACTGAAAGCTCTTCATTTTGTCCTGATTGTCTACCCTTCCTTTTTAAACAACCTTCCTTTTTCCTAGCTATCAATACAAAGTTCTTTTTGGTAAAATGAAGTGCATTCATGCTGCCTGAAAGAAGCTTTTAAAGTTGATCTGTGCCCACACAAAAGGGAGGCAGTGTTTGAGCACATCAAGTTGAGGAAGCAAACTTGGTCAATGTTCATTACTCATGGCTTGACACTCTGAGCCTCCATATCATTTTGTAAAGAATCAGATAAACTTTCCTCGTGATAAACAACTGAAATAATTTTTCTTAGCTGTCAAGTCCTTTTCTCCCATTTCCAGCCTGTTCTCACACTCTACCCAGCTCGTAAAAGCAACTGAGCACAGCTCTTTGGACTGATAAATGGGCTCCTTTCAATTGGTGGCAGGCTTCAGGAAAAAGAGATAATCCTGGATAATGTGGACACAGTTTTCATTTCATGTCACCCAATTAAACTGCAATTATCCGGAGTGCAACAGCAGAAAAACTGGAAAGAATGGTTGGAGAATGAGGAGCCCTGGCTCCCTGGGACTCTTTATACTACACACATTAGCCTAGATTTGTTCTATTCTGATAATAAAGTGCCAGTCTAAGCACTTAGCAGCACACAGTGAGAGACAGACCAGCTGCAACCTGTAGCTCAGAATGAAATACTATTGCGAGTGCTCTGGGAAATATCAGTTCGATCCAGAGTAACTTTCTGGGAGATTATTTGCATCAGGAATCCAAGGCCCTGTGCCGTGGTTAGTTACATCCAGAGCAATATGGTCAGGAGGTGTTCTGAGCAATGCGGCGAGGTTCAGATTACAGGTAAAACAAGGACAAAAAAAGCCTTTTCTTAACATGACTCACAGTAGCACTGCAAGCCAAAAGAAAGCAGATATCAACCATTTTATTATGAAGGCAAACTGCACTAACGTTTCTTATCTCTTCAGCATTTTGGCAGAGATCTGGGGCAGGATGAATTTAATATGTTAATATGTCTTATTAAGTTACCGCTCTTGCAGTAAAATAAACTGGATAATCTAACAGATCTGTTTTATCTCTAATTACCATGATCCTGGTAAACTGCAATTAAATAAACAGATGGAGTTTTTAAGCTTGTGGCCTGGTGCATGGGAACATTTTAGTAATTGAAATGCATATATTTGTTATTATTGCTTTATTTCATTTACCCAGTACTGTGAATGCATGGCAGCTGTGCTGTAGGCATGGGCTGTAAGTACGAGGGTGACATCTGAAGTGTCTCCTACAACTAAAAAGCTTCGTTTCTGGAAGTCCCTACTCTTTGCCCTCCAATTTTTTATTTAATTATTTACTCCTGCATGAAGGACCAGGCAGGGTTACCCCAGGCTGTGAGACAAGTTAGGCGATTTGGCCTACGTTCCTTATTCTGAGAGGTAAGATGGGGTTTAGGGTATTACGTTACAAAACATTATGAACATAGAGAGAATCACTTTTGCTTGGGGTCCCTTCGCACACTGGGAAGCAGCAGCAAAATGGAGAACCACTGTCTTCAGCGGCAACACCTGAGGGTTCGTGCAAGTTCCTGTGCCTGTGGTGTGTCTTAGTGAAGCCCCAGATAGGGGTCACCAGCCTTGGTGCAGTTAATCAGATGCGTCTGCCCTATATAATGGTGCAAAGGGGACAACAAGGGGACAGGAATCCCTAGGTCAGGCCCAGAGGTCTCTACCACGACTGTGGGAGACTCTTAGGTATCACGTAAGCCTTCATCAGGCACCAGACTTCATGTTTTTGTGTAATTTAATATCCAATGATAAACTATTTTTGCAATATTTTTTGTTAGTAAGTCACATAACAGAAAAGAGTGTGACACTTTCTCAGGAAAGACAACGCAAAGTCTAAAACTGCATAGTGGTGAAGCCCACAATTCCTGAATGAAGCACAGCTATTTCATAAGCAGGTAGTTAGCTGTCAGAATGGAAACTTTCTCTTTTACCTGAAATGTTCAGTTTGGCCCTATATCCAGGTATTTATCAAATGGAAAAATGCATTTTCCCACCTGGGAAAACCCCAGGTGCAGAAAGATTTGGACTCTTCAGAGATGTTAATAAAATTGGGATTTCCCTGTTTCCAAAATAATACCATGCCTCCCACGCGCTTTATTCCATCCCTTCGCATTCCTACCTGAAGCAGGTTCTGGGCTGCTTTGAAGATTGCTTTTCTGTTTAAAACTTGAAAGCTACCTTGTTCCTCGCGGAGCCTATTTAAATAGCGAAAAGCTGTGCCTTGATGTGAGCAGGAGCTGCGGAGTGAAAAGAGGGGCCGTGGCAGGGGTATGGGCACTCACACCCGCAGCTGATGTTAGTGGAGCAGTTCAGTTCCTCTGAGAAAGGGGGGAATTTATTCCAATAGAGGTACACATTTTGAAGTGTAGCAACCTTATTTGAACTTTTTTCTGGTCTCAGGGAGCCTCTAAGCAGCTGTCCTATAGAGAAGGGCAAAAGAGTCAAAAGAGCCCTAGCTTGTAGTCTGCTAGGAGCAACAGAAGTAGCATGATTTTAAGGAGCAAATGCATTCTCCTTTTGGAAGCTCCCTCTTGGAGACAAGGTCGGTTCACCGGTGATTTGCTCCTAACATTTCAAAGATGAGCAGGACTGAAGAAGTGAGGGGAACCTACAGGAGGTGCCAAAGACTGATACGCATATGTAGGTAAAAAAAGGTGATCGTATTTGATTTAGGGAACAAAGGTTGGGCAACGAAGTAAAATAAATCAATCTCCGATGGTTTTAGGAAGAAGAAGGTCAAGTGCTTCAGCAATGTTCATCACTTGTCATGCCTGAGATCTGTCCTGATGAGAATGTCAAGACATTGATCTTACTAAGTGACATTTATCTATGTAAAACCAGAAATTAGGTCCTGTGTATAACAGGGGATAGTACATTAGTGTGTTAGCAGAGTGCACGGAGTATATTAACATCATGCATTAACGGCATATAGTGCAATGTAATGGAGAATTACATTGCATAGTCTCGTTACACTAATTATGTCAGGTAGCGTGCACACATTAAGAGAAGGTGCCTTCCCAAGCAGATCCGCAGTCCAAACAGGCGAGGGAAACAAACTCGTGCGCATCACCTACATGACTTGCCGGGCACAGAACCTGGGATTTCCAGCTCTTAGCTCAGTTACCTCCCAGGAACTAGACAGTGCTGGGTAGGAGATCTGCATATCAGCCACATAACTGTTTTATCATCTATTTTCTTATCTTCGAAATACAACAAGAATGTAAGAATATCCACGCCAGATGCTGACTTCATTTACAGCTAGGGAGAAAGGGGAGTCACACCTTCATAAATGTCTCTATTTCCTCATTTCTTTCTCCAAAGAGAAATGCTATCACCTACTAATCTTCAAGAGAGGTTACTAGATGAGGCTTGTAAATCCCTTTGAAAATATATTATGTAAATATATATAAAAAAGTATATATGTATGATGCTTTAAAACATCGTTGTGAATGATTTTTCATTCCAGTGTGGAAAAGGCAGTGTCACACGTAAGAGATTGGATTTTAAACGATTGTAACCTCCATGCGATCCTTCTCTCCATTTCTACCTATTTGCAACTTGTTAGGAAGAAACAGAAACTCTGGGATGGCTGCAATTTACCTCATGGTCTGCTGTGCCCCATAAAGTTGTTCTGGGAGGAGAAATGCTAACTCCTGAGGATGTAGCTTTACCAAAATATCAACGTGTACTTTTCATAAGAGCTTCGTTAGCTGATGGCATTTTACTTGACTACCAGCAGTCATTGTTTCCCTCAGAAAGGAGCAGTGTCAGATAATTTCACCCCCTGCTTTCTCTGTGGTTGCACAGTGGCCAGAAACAGGAATTAGAGACCCCCAAACCAAGCGGAGGCCAGGGCTCTGAATGGAGCAGCTCTGTCTGAATCTGATGCTAATGAGATCAGGAAGGGAGGAAATGTTGAACTCCAACCCTGGGCTGCCAAGCAGCTCGCCCCTGCCTCTGCGGAGGGCAGAGCCAGCTGGGGGCAGGGAGGATCCCGAGGTACGGAGGGGATAAGGATGCTGCTCAGCTGGCAGGAAAGGGAGCAAGAGTTTCGCTTATCTTAATAGCTGCTTTTGTTCAGGAATCACAGTAGCAGCCCTTATTTGCAAACTTGAATAAGTATAATGCACTCTGAGCTCTTGCACAGGTGCTGGGCGCTAGTGGTTTTTCTCTGCGCCTGCACAATGACTGCTTTTTTTTCCAGGGCTGCAGGAAGGAACTGGAAAGACTCATTCAGACAAAAGTGCTGGCTGCACATTTGGGCAAAGTGCTGACTGGCTTTTGTTGCTGTGTACGTGGTGCGGTCCGTGAGCCCGGCAATGATGACCTAGAAGGTGATCTGACAACGAATGTTTCTTTTGGAGAATGTGTCAACTATTGTAGAAGCGCGCACATTCGTAATGAAATTAACTGGTTCCAACAGATAATTGCCTGGCAGTCTCTCTTGATAGCTGGGTAGATAAACAGTGTATTTGCTTCCCTTCCTTCAAAAACTTAACAATGGAGGCAAAAACAGGGCCTTGAGCATCTGCAGGGATGAAGTACAACAACAGTAAACCATAGCAAGATGGAGAACTTAAGAAAAGTAGATGCACTCTTGTTGAGCCATTTTTCTGAGAAGTTACCCCCGGTGAGGAGCTGTTTTAATGAATTTAAATGGGTTTATACCACCTCGATGCAACTTTGCTGACTTGCTTTCTTTGAGAATCTGGCATTGGACTGCTTCAATCTTCAGTAAGGGTTGCCTGCCAAATATGATGTTTCCTTTCTTTTTTTTTTTTTCTTTTTTTCTCCAGTCGTGGTTTACAGCTTGCCCAAATCCACAAGAGGAGGTGATTGATGTTGCCATATGGTGGCTGTTGGATGTAATACTATCCAGTTCGTGGATAACATCCTTTTCTTCTTAAAGCTCTGCTGCCCTTGAAGTTCACTAGATGCTGAGAGACTGTAAAACTTAGTAGGCTGAATATCTGAGAATGAAGAGAGACCTATGAAATGCCTGTAAAGTACTTACCTCTTCAAATGGGCTAAGATGCTTGTGGATTAACAGTTTGAGGAACCTTAGAGCATGTGGCTTTCTAATATATGGCTGCTTCTACACAGGCTTTTTTCTATCTTTCTTTGTTAACCTCTGCTGCAACTTAGGAGATGGAGCAGTCCATCACATGTGATTCAGGACAAAGTTAATTAGCCCACCATTAGAATCCTTGAAACTAAGTCTACCCTCATACACGAATATATTCCCTCTTGTTAAGATTTCTAGAAAGCTAGAAAGATGCTTCAGGCAAAGAAAACCCTCACTGTTAATGAGCACATTTTTTCCCAATAAATAGGGAAGAAGGATCCAGTATATTCTTAAGTCTTTTGCTGTCTGCTTTGTTGTGATTAGTAACCTTCTTCTGGTGTAAGAAGTTTCTCTCTTTGTGCATCAGGTTCTCATCGTAATAACAATTCTCAAACATTTCTATTGTGGTAAATTCAGATACCCTTGATCAGTATCCAGCACCTGTTGTGCTACAAACATACACATAAATACACTAGCTGGTGTTATCCACTATGGATTATACATCTTTTACTTAATTATTTTAAGTTATAGCATTACTATGTGCTTGTAATATAGATCATTGAAAGACCCATTTTTTTTTCTCTCTGGAACCATTAATGAAAACCTCATTTCCATTAAATTTTGTTCCATCAGATTTTACTCCTTGAAAAAATGTCAACAAGCTAACAATTTTCTTATTAGAGAAACCAGAAAGCCAAATATATTTCCTCATTCTTAATGTAAATGTGGGAGGTAATGTAGTGATTCGTACCTTTTCCAAACCAAGTTATAATATTTAGTTACAAGAAAAGTAACCAAAAAGTAACTCTGTTAAAGTATTTGGGGAGGGTGGGAGATGTTTTTCCCATTTTCTTTGCAAGAAAGATGGGAATGTAAGGTACTCAGCCCAATGACCCGTGGTGGCTTTCGTCCATAACTTATAATCTTTAACTCTCTCAGGGTCTAGAAGACCAAAGTCAATTTTCTTTCCTGCTTGAAGATTTAAGACAACACCTTTCACAAGGATACCTCAGTACTTCAATTTATGAAATACGGAGTAGGTCTCTTACTCTCTGCCATGGATCCCTTCTTCAAAATCATTTAAATAATTATACGCGAACTGGGGCAAGACATGGACCCCCAGTGGCATCTCTTCATCTGAGCTAGGAGGCATTCTGGGTGAGATCTCCCTTCCAGCTCCCGCCACAGTTACTCAGCTGGAAAAAAGCTTAACCAGTCGTCGAGCGTGCGAGTAAGGAGGGCTCTATGACGGGTGAATTAGTGGAGATCTGGGAATCAAAAAATCAATAACTTTTACAGCCTTAATTAGGATCCTGTTACGATGCTGGAACATAGAGGACTGTCTAGCTAGTGGATTTTACGTTCTGACCCCGCAAACCCGGAGACCACAGTGGTGCATCATCCTGCCTTTAGCATCAAACTGAACGGTGGCCCACCAAAGCATCCATCCTGCCTGCTACCTGACGGCTGCCTGCACGGGACACCAGTGCCGTAGGCAGCAGCAGCTGCAGGACGCTCTGCGCATAGCTGTGGTATATATGGGAATGAATGGTAACCAGGGTTGCTGCTGCTGTTTTTATTTTGGCTAGTTGGCAGACGTCTCGCTATTCTTTAGCTTTTGAATTAGGATGATGTAAGAGGCCCAAACGCTATGCTAAACACTCCACTACAAGGTTTATCAGAAAATGCTGTCGGTCTTGAGACAGTTACCCAGAATCACACAGAATTAGGAACAAATTTTGTGGGTAGTCAACAAGTTCATGGGCTGAAGAAGTGGGTTAGTTCCTAATCCTCTGTGACTCTGGGTGGCTGGTTTTCAGGATGCAGACCACGCTGTATCTGTGGGAAGGCAGCGGGGCATCTACTTTGTGTGTGCACCCACGAAGGCCATCTAATGCACACCCGCAGCCACGCACAACGCTGCTCTCTGGGCTGCCTGTCCCAGGAGTCTCTTGGGTTGTTGGAGTTTTTAAATCCATATGCTTGAGCTGTCAGGCAGATGCATCACCCCCATATGACCCTGGCTTTTTGTAAACCAGGAGGAGGAAGCTTGTTTGGGTGAGTGTGTCGGAAACAGAGGAGCTCAAGTGCTGGTTGTTATTAACATACCATGTTGAAAACACTCACTGCCTCAGCCTTAAGCCCTCCAAGATACCAGGTCTGTCACGGTGGTTGATAACTCCCTTTCTCTGACGTCGTTCCCTGGGTCTCACACTGACTTCCTGCATGACTTCAGTTGCTAAGCGTCTGCATCACTTCTTAAAACAGTTTTGAGGGGCTTTTGAAAATATAAAACTTGATAACTCATGCAGGGCCAAATTCAAAGCACCTTAAGATCAGTGAAAGTCTTCCCACCACCACTGGTGGCTGAGACAGGAGTGGTCCCTCCCCCAGTTCAGAGGTCTCGCCTCCTACCCGTGAGGGTGGCTCTAATTAGCTTGTGCCACATCACCTAGCCTCAAGCTCAGTCCTGTTTCAGCCCAGCCTTGTCAGAACGCTGCTTCATTTTGTTTGGCCCAGACTTCCAGTTGTCTCACGTGCGAGCGCTTGCCACCAGCTCCGCTCCCCTATTGTTCGCTGCTGGTGTGCAGGGCTGTGCGCTGCAGATGGAGTTCCTCGGGAGGTTAATGATGTCCTGAACAATGCATTGTAGTTGATACCCTCTTGAACTCTGACACCTGACACTGGACACCTTCAGCTGTAGGAGTCAAGGGTTGAGCAAGTAAGCAAATTCTGGATAGATACCGATTTCCTTCGAAATATCCGCGAATAACAACACTTCTCTGACATGTTTGTCACAGATAGCTTTGCTTTTACTGGTTTTCCCATAAATGCTGGAGAAAATGGTATTCTTATGGTCGTACAATTCTTAGAAAAAGTATTTTGAACTCTGCCAGTCTGTACCTCTGGCCCATCTCTCCTAGAGGCAGGAGGAGAAACAGGTAATTAAAGTATTTGTATAACAGTTTGTTGCAACTGTAGTTGACAATACAGACAAAAGCACCAGTTCCCGTTCATCTTTTAGCAAGGGCTCCCAGCATCAGCGTGTCAAGTCTCCTGCCTGAGGACATGCATAAAGTAGTTATCAATGCCCCAAGACAGAGAGGCTCAAGACGTTAGCCCCGCTCAAGTGGCATCGTGTGTTTTTGCTCTCTCCCCCTCCCTGGCTGGCCCTCCCCGTTCGTCAGCCCGCTGCCCTTTCATGACACAAACCCCGCGGTCGGGAAGGCGCTGGGTATTGTTAGCGCTGCTCCCTACAGTAAATTGGCAGCCAGGAGTGCCGGGGAATGACAGGTCCCATAATGCACCCTCATCGCGAAGATGGAGAGCGTCACCTCTGTAACATTCCCAGCTTTCATTAGACTGAATGCAATTGTGCTAGGTTTAATTTTTGGAGTGTTTGCAGTTTTTCCAGCAAATAGCTGTTTGAACACAGTGTCCCCATTATATCACCACAGTCAAAGAGAGGAAAGATAAAGGCATTGTGCAAAGTTTCTGTGGCTTTGCAGACAAGGATTTATGTACTGGAGAACTCTCATCTGGCAGTCAATTTGCCTTTGTCTTTCAAAGTAGTGGAAGTATCAAGGGAGTATGCCCAAGACTTTTATTTGCTATTTACCAGATTACTGAAGTATCGGGCATCTTTAGATCTGTCGTGAAGAAAAATGCTTTCAAAATGATTTTGCAAACTTCTGCTGAGGCTGAGGGGAGAGGCGAGTGAAACCCTTGAAATGTTGCCCTTTGAACTGCTAGAGGGGTGCATGATTGAGGAAAGGACTTGAGACTGTACAGTTTCATGAGTTTAAAATGCGATCTGTCATAAGGGTCTGTCCAGCAGAGAGAAAAAGGAAAAATGCATCTGCCACCATCTGCTTTAGAGGGGTAACCACGTTAGTGAAAACAATTCTTTCTGGAAAACGATAGTCCCTGGTTAGCGTATGTAAGGATAAACTGAGTTTTAAAAAATCGACATTTTCTAAACAGGCAAGGGTGAGATTCTTTTATAGCTCCACTTAGTTTACAGCTCAGCTTAAAACAAGCAAGAAGTATTGCAGTTAATGAGATCGGTCCTGGCTAACATTTTCCCCCTGAATCTTTCCCTAATATTTGGTTCTGACTGACACAGCTAAAATTGTAGTGAAGGCAGAGCCTGTAAGACCAGGCTTTATTGTCTGAAAGCAGAACTGTATGGTATTCATCTAACACTCCTGAAAGTGGGTGAGACCTGAGGGGAAAGCTGCTTACAAAAATGTGTAATTTAGCGTTAAAATCAGCTACTGTACTGGAGAGCCTGCGTTATAAATACCTTGGCTGCTATAGATGATCCTGGGATTTGTGGAACGGTTAGCTTTGCTAACATGATAATTAACTGAAATAAGTCATAAAACGAAGTGATTCACATGATGTTGCAGAAAGAAATCAGAACAGAACCTGTCGAGGAAAAACAGGCCTTTGTACCAGAATAAAATATGACCCACTGATTTCGGGTTATCAATAGGGACCAGTAAATACACTGGAATGTCTAACTAGCTTGAAACCCTACCAGTGCCTGAAGCCAACATTTACAAAGTTCCAAAAAAAATACCTACCTGAAGGCCTGGCATCCATAAAGTTCTTGTAACTTCTGATTCCAGGTAAAATATTATGTGAAAGGCCGTTTCTGTAGCTAGCCTTGATAAATCCAAGAGCTGTGAGGTATCTCCTTAAACAATGTTTATCTCCCATGGAAGATGTGAGACTAGCCTTCTGCTGTGTTTTCATTATCTCGTTTCAGGGGAAGTTTCCTAGCCTATTCTTTCGCAGATGTAGGTGGTGTCTGTGTTCGTTTCTGAAGAGCTGGTTTCTGGCCAGACTGGTTAGCTAGCCTCAGGCCCCAATCCACAGTGCAGAATACGACCCCTTTTAAGATACAGTTTTAAAGATTTTCCTTTGGCCAAGTGGGCCCTCCTTAATGTAACATGAACCTTTCTCCTCCCAGCATGAGCAAGGAACAGCCCAATGTCTTGCTCTAGAAAAAAGCAATGGTCCTGCTGGGAAGAGCACCTTTTTGATCCACCACAGGCTCCATTTCAGCCAGATGTGAAGTAGCCACCATGAAGACATGCCAAAGGCCAGTACTGTGCCAGTGCCACTATTATTTCTGTCATATACATGGTGTTGGCAGTTGTTTCTATTGGCCTGAGAGATCCTTTCTCCTGGGAAAGGGATGGACAGGAAGACATCGACCCCATCTGCCGCCATATCATTTCCCTATGTGGCTGGGGGAGCTCTGCTATGGTACCTAGAGTGTTTTCAACTGGATCAGTACGGCAGTCACTGAACCGGTCTACAGGCATCTGCAAAACATGAGCAGAAGGTCTAGGAGGGACAAGGAAACAAACCAAGCCTTTTGTTTAAGGTACTGGTTTGAGGCTCAGGAGATGTGGGAGATCCATTCCTGCCTGGGTGACAGATCTTCACTGTTGATTTAGCCTCAGCATTACACCGTCTCTCTATAGGTCTTTCTCTGTCCTCTGCTCAGGCTGCCCCTTTGTTCTCTCTGTTTAGGATATATGTGCCATGGGGCACTGATTACGTCTCTGTGGTTGTACGGGGCTTGGTGGTGTGGTAGATCACTCTGGATACTCCCAATAACAGCAAATAATAAAAACAACTGTGACAGGTTATTTGGCATGTGATTTTGAGGACAGAGATATGTAATAGACATTCTAAAAATAACTCATCTCCTTCTTTGTAACCTCTCTAATATCACTGGTAACAACTCTTGTCTTCCAGAGCACATCCTCGGTTCTCCTCAGCACTGCACTCTCAGGACATTCTTGTAATAATGGCAATAACTTTCCACTGCTATGAAAGAAGATGAAATTATTGTCCCATTTTTATGTATTTTGAACCAAAAATTTTAACTACCCATCATCAGGGCTGTGTGCCTCTGTGGTGTAAGGTACATAATACTATAGAATTCTCCTCTCACCCAGGCCTTGGTTGCCCACATTTCTGCCTGGAAAATGTGGTGCTTTGGCAAAATTACACTGAGGTGAGGATTTATAGTATAGACACTTTTACAAAGACCTAGATCCATATATGATGCTAAACCTGTATTTCTCATTCCAAAACTTCATAATAAAAATTATTGAGTTAATCTGCTATAAATAGCTGGGTTGAAAACTACTTGACTTTGGCTACAATACAAGGAAAGGTATTTCAGGGAACTTATATATATAGCCATACATACACGCATGCATGCATGAATATATAAAAAAGACTTTCTGTGATGGGTTCAGAAATGCAAGGAATATTACACAGATGGAGAGGCTGATTTATTCTTTCTGGAGCAACTTTAAGGCAGTCTGGATTTCCTCTCCTCTCCTGTTTAGAAACAATGCCAAACAAGAGGTTCAAGAAGATCTATAATAAACTTCAGCTATTGATCTGTCTCCTCGTTGGAGCTGACCCAGGTTGAACATATCTTACACAATTCAACCATTTTAAGACCTTACACCCTGGTGTATCCAAATGGATGTCCCCTATATCAGGCCCAGAAGTGAACCGTGTAAAAGGCTTATGCTTAACTTTCAGCATGTATGTGTTTTGCTGAATAAGGCTTTGCCCAAGCATGTGCATTTCTGAACCAAGGGCTCAATCCCATCTATTCAGTGGACCTTTAGATAAAAGAAATACAAACAACAGAGGCATCCCTTGCCCCTTCCCCCAAGACCTCAAAAAAGCCCTGATTATCTAGGTAAGAACAAGATTTATTTCACCAGATTCAAAAGCAAAGCTTGCGAGAGCCTGTGTAACGTGCCCATGGCACTAAGCATGCAGCAGTGTCAGTGCCCTGGGCACCGCGCCCTGGTCTTAGACCCTCAGAAGATCAAACCTCGCATATAAGGTGCTGGCTAAGTACGGAACCAACATATTTGTGACTTGTTCTCAATTTACTGTGATTCATGGTGTACAGTTGCGAATCCTCACAGTCTCTACAGCCCCAAACCCTTCTTTGGGTCTTTCTTTTGGTTGGGATTTTTGGGGGATGTTTGTTAGCGTTTGTTATTTGGTTTATGTCTCAGCTCTAGCTCTTTGGGACATACCTACGCTGTCCTTTTAACTATTTGGTGTACCGTAGCCCAAGCCTGGGCTGTGTGTTCCCCAACAGGGAGGTCTGGTGCTGCACAGCACAAACAGCAGGTTCCAGCACTGTGCTATGAATTACTGGTTACTGTCAGTGACTCTCCCAGTCAGTAACAATGAAGGGTCTGTCCTCCAAGGCCTGATGCGTGAGCCCTGGGTGGGTCTGCAGGGGGCTGATGGAGCCAGGAGTGCAGCTGGAGGCAGAGTCCTTTTGGGGTTAATTTTGCAAGGGTTAGGCCACAGAAATACAAGCCCAGCTGCAGAGCATGTCTGGGGGAGTCAGAAAGTGGCGCTCCCTTCCCCGCTCTTCCGTGGATCTGGAGAAGGAGCGTAAACCAGCTCCTCTGTTTCCACAGAGCAATTTTCTGACCCCACATAGCCAAAACCATGCTTGACAAGGGGGGAAAGAACCAGACCTCTTTCCATCTGGAAAATCACCATCCTGCTCTCCCTGCACGGGAGGAAGTGAGGGGAAGTATCAATCTGCTCCTCACGATTAGCTCACCCTGATAAACATGCAATATGGAGGCCTGACCGACAAACTTCTCGGGGTCTTTTGTAGTAGTCAGCAAGCAGGAAAAGACAAATGTCCTGCTGCTGAGATCTGAGGAGCTTTGCCTTGGGAGAGGAGGAGGATGAACATGCTACCTCTCGGGCTTGCCTTCCTCGAAAGGAAAAATATGTGGTGCTAGTTGGGGGAGCAGCCAGATCTGGAAGGCCATATGCTGGTTTTGGCTCACTGAAGAAAGCCAGCATCTGGTTCGGCTCTGTTTCAAAGTTAAAATTTCTTAAATGGAGCCAAATATTTAAATAATATTAATAATTTTATTTCCTGAATATTAACTATAGTATATGGCGAAATGACTGCTGTACCTGCAATAAAGGGCTTCTAGGGCTTGTGAGCTGCTCAGTCTCTCTGTCAGCGTTTACACAGTCATGCAAGCCAACTATTCACTGCATGGCACACGATTTCAACTACACATTGGCTGCTTAATTAAAAGTACTGCTTTTAAAAGAGCAATAGGTTTGGGTTTGTTTTTTTTTTAGTAACTGCCATAGTAATCTCTGTACTAAAATGCTGAGTGCTAAGAAGTAATAAAAATTTATGAAACGCATACAAACTCAATAAAATTTTAGTTAAAAATTCATGACACTATGTCATTTTGTGTCAGGATGCACACAAACACTGTTCAGAGCTCTTTGGGAGGGGGGAGAAAAAAACTCTAACATACTTTGTGGAGCCAATACTCAATGCCAATTTCCACTAATTATCTGGCATTCTCTTTTTTCAAGTGGGTGGGAGCTTCGTTAAACCTTTTCAGGCTTCTCTCACGTTGGTGAACACCCTAAGTTTCAAGCTACCTGAATTTCTCCGAAGGGTGTGGTACGTGTGTAATGTTTGGAAGGCGAATAGAAGACCCAGTGGGATCTTGGTGTTTATCTCACAGAGGGCATCTCAGGCAATCATCTCCTCCAGAACATCTTCAAGATCCCCCTTCACTCTACAGTGCCAGAACGGTGTGGTTAGCCTAAGTGATCCTGGTAACGAGAGCAGGTCTCAAAGCAGTTTACCCCACAAGGAAGTTTTGTGATTTTGCCATTTACAAATGAGAAACTGAGATGCTCACAGGTCAGGGCATAGATGTTTAAATACAGATTTATTAAATAAAAATTCAATGGTTAGGTTGATTACTTTCAGACCTCTCCAAATCACCTGTGGTGACAGTCTGATGGCAGGCCTTTCACCCCCCAGAGTTCATCCTAAGCACAGGGCCGTTGATGGCAGCAACAGGAGACGGAGGAGGGAAGTTCCTACCAGGTTTGCTTCCAGAGAGGATTGTCCTGGATGAAGCCCCCAGCTTCAGAAGTAACGTCCCATGGCAGAAGCCCATGGGGAGGCAGATGTCTCTCTCTGGCTGGGAAGAAGTGCCCTCGCAGAGCGGCAGCTCTGCCATACCTTCCTTCCCAAAATTTGCACTGACTAGCTCTGGCAGCGCTCTTAATTTTCTGGCTTCTCTGACTCCCACTCATAGGTTCCTCGTTCTCCCTGTGTATCACACAGTCGACTCCCAATTACCCGTGGGTGGTTTATCCAGGTGGCTGATAAACCATGGATGTTGGGATGCAGAGCCAGCTCAGATCTAGCCAAGCTTATTAACTCTTATGTAGTGTTGCTCTGCTGCTGCTTGGGCCAGATGGGATTCAGGAGAGGAGCAGCCACCTCTGTACCAGGAAGAGCCTAACCTATGGTACCTGGATATGCATGGAGCCAGCAGCCAGCCGGGCTCACCCTGCCTTGCCTTTCCAGCCTTGGGGGCAGCGGGGATGCAAACAGAGAGATACACAGACCCTTCTGCATGGAGACAGCATCACACCTGAGCCAAGCTGCTGAGGCTGACTGGTCCTGAGGAGTTACTGAGATGTCTTGGCACTGGGACCCCAGTGCTTTTTGCTGTGCCTGTGCTGATTTTGTTCACCATGCCTCATGTTAGGCACCTACATTTGCAAATCCTGCATGAGTTGCCCAAGGTTGCAGAGCAAATCAGTGGCACAGCCCAAATTCAGGCCTCCTGCCCCATGGTCCAGGTAAAATGGGTGCGAATCTCCCACATTAACTGGGAGCTCCATGGGGCTCCCCACAGCATGCACTGGCGTGGGATTCAGCTGGAAGCGTTGCTGTTACTGTAGCTATACTGTAAATGTGATTTGAAAATTTTAGCAAAAAAACTTATTTTTAACTCTCATTTACTCTCTGTTTTCCCATTTCCTATATTTTATTTCTCTTTGAAGGAGGGAAACTTGCATCGATCCTGAAGCAAAATACCAATTTAAAATATCAGACTCAGGCAGGCAGGCCAGAGCAGATGCTGACTACTCATAGAGCAATTGCATCTGGATACATTTAATATTATGTCCTCACATTTTTACGCTCAGTTTTTACGCTTGTCAGCAGATTACTTATTTCCCAAATGTGGTATTTCTGGATTGGACCTGACAGTCGTGGCACAGCGCATGTAATCTACTTTGGGAGCATGGGATGCTCAAGCCATGTGACCCACAAGTTAGCCTCATGGGGTGATACCAGAAAAAAATATGCACAAAATGCAGATCTTTCACATTACATAGCTGGGGAAAGCATAGGTCTGTTTTTATCAATGAGCCTCTGGGCTGCCTTCTGCCTGGATGGCTTAGAAATTTTCTATTTCATCTCAGTGCCCAATGGTGACCTCAGTGTTTTCAAGAAGAACAGAACAAATAGCTGACAGAAAAAGGAGTTAAAGTAGCCTTACTGAACAAATAAATTGGCAAGTGTATCTAATAATTGCATGGGTTCAGCATTTTTCTGCGATAAATGAGTAAACTTTAAATGTATCTCTGAGATGTACTATCACAGGCATTGCCATGGGCAAGTTTTATCCAATGATGAAACAGCAAGGCCTTGTGAGATAAAGATGATAGAAGGGGTACTATCAGGTGGCAGCTGGGTAATTACAACTCTCTATTTGGGCTCTGTAGTGATGCTGCATGTGATAAGTGGAGAATAATGAAGAAAAAGGAGTAGTGATAATACAGGAGCTAAATGGTAGAAAATAGCCTATCATAGCCCACAGCCCTCTGAGTGCCTATGGGGACTTTGAACTATCTTCTTCAGTTTTCAACCACAGAAAAAATACTCTCTCTTTCTTCTTCCTTTGCTAAATTTATGTCTGGTGGGACAAAAGGGAAAACTGAAAGGAAATCAAGGGTATGTGAAGAGAATATGACCTTTGCAAATAACGCTGAAGGTCACTGTGTAATTATTCTAAAATAAAAGTATCCTGTAATCTTGTCTGTACCCACAAAAGATGTAAGACCATTTTTTAATGTGATTCCAAACAATGTTGTTGGGGAGCATGGTTTATGAAAGGTCAGCTAAAGTATTTCTAATTATATCTTGTCTAGCTCTTTGCTCAGAAGAACACAAATGCCATTTGTTATGATAGAGTCAAACTCTGATTAAAGCGAAAGACTGTCGAAAGACAAACTCATCACAGGTAAACAAAAATAATATTTCCTGAATGAAGATTGGCTTTTGTAGCTTTTAAAAAAAACACAGGAGGGGAAAATACCCTGGAGCTGGTCACTGGAACTTTAACCCCAGTTTGTTCCTTTTTATTTTTTCCCTACAGATAGTAATATCTACTACAGCTCCTGGTGAGCTTGGCACAGTTTGCCAGCTACCTGGGTGACTCTCTTGGTAATTTTTTTTACTCCCCTGGCTAAGAGAATAGTTCCATGGCACTTCTTTCACTTGGGAGTCTGATACCTAAATGCCAGTTACACAGTATGTGATAGAGCACATGTATGCGTTCATACGTGAGAGAACTGCACATAAAATATCTGCTGCTTAAAGATGAGCCACAAATTGGTTTGCTTTATTTTTTTTAATACTTAGCTGAACAGCTAGAGTAAGAAGTGTATTGTGCATTGTTCGTGTATGTTCATGTCTTTTTTCTTCTTAGGACACTGACTCTGCATTACCACGGACCTGACGTAATGGGACACTTCACATCACAGAAGGTGAGGTTGCGTCAGCACATTGCCGGGATGCGGAATGAGTCTCTTAGGAACAGAAAGATTCAAAATGAGATATTTCTTGATATAGCAAATGGTGATGTTTATTGACCTAGACATTAGTGAAGCCGGTAGTGAAACCAAGGAAATTTTATATAGTGCCTGGATTTGGGAGGCTTGTATCTTGTTGGTAAAACTGAGAAAATCCTACTCAGTTTTAGGGGAAAAAAATGAACTGAACTCTTCTTCTCATCATGACAGAACCTGACTGGAAGTATGACAAAAGCATTTATGCATTACAGAAATGAATGGCATGTCATAAAACATTTACAGCTGAACTGAATGGTTGTTTATAGGCTGAAATGCCACAACTGAATAAACAAGGAATTTCACACACACATTAAAAAAGGCTTTTTAAAGTATATACCTGATTGTGATGATTTCTATTATATGATTAAATTATAATGTCCATTCCAAATTTTTAAAAATTCAAATCATTACTATATTTGGTGAGGCACTGAGATGACTCACACCAAGTCCAACCCTTCCTCTGATTTAAGATAAAGGTCCCGGTAAAAAATAGGTCTATATCACAAATCAGAAGTTCACGGTGGAAAGAATTATTAGGCCATCTCAGTCAGCAAGTGTGGTTTCTCATTATTGACTGACTCCTACTCCCCTGGAGTAATGGAGTTTTGTCATTGACCCACGAAGCCTTATTTATGTACAGGGCACTTAGTGCCTTAGCCATGTAAGTGAAATACAACTTTGACCATATGACGCTGCAGTGGTACCCAAATGGTGAAATTCCCCAGGACAGGATTCATCTCACCTACCTTTAGACACCTAAAAATCTGACATCTGAGTTAGCCACCCTGCTTCTTTTTTCAGTCAATGGGGAGAAACCGGCATCTTCAGAAAGAAAATTATGCGACCTGTGTCAGACATCCACCTTAAGGAGGGATCAATCACCCTCTGGAAATACCTATTTCTCATGACTGAATACAAAGGGAGCCTGGGGTGACTGGCTTAGACATTTAACTTTTAGATGACTGAAGACAGGTAAAATGAATTGCATCCTGACTTTAAAGGAGATTTGTGTCCAGTGAGATCAAGACAGGTCTCTATATTTGGACATTTCTTCCATTTTAAATCATGCTAAGTGCTTCCCAAACCACAGTGATGAATAACCTTATTGTCATTCATCTCAGTCAGTCTGGCTTGCGTTTCACTCATCTTTGGCTATGCAAAGCTTACACAGAGCTTTTCAGGTGGCCATGATGACTTGGGCAGTCGCCTGTTCCTTCTCCTAAGCCCCATCCTCTATTGGTCATTTGTGTGGTCACATCGTGAAGCAGACCAGGACACCAACCTGGCTGAAAAATGAGTAGGGGAAAAAAAGTTGTTCTCTGTTCTGGCTTACATGACCATACAAACAACTATGTTGGAAAAATGGAATAAATACCAGAAGAGCATCATCAGGGCTAGAGACTGCTTCCAGGCAGCCTGCACTATATGCCTTTCCTTTCTGTCCTCCATTTTTCTGGACTCAACACTAAAATCCTTATCAAGGCTTCACCATCGTGCCTGCCTCTCCTCACCACCCACACTGCTCTTCCTCTGGTGCCTACCCAGCAAAAGCAGTCCCTTAGGGTGGTCTCCCTCACCCTACTCCCTCTTTAAGCAATCTACTTGCTTTGGGGGGCAACAGAAAACAACCATGAAAGAATCAAGGACTGTTTGCCAGTCCTACGGCTCAGGCAAGTGTTTGTTGGCAAGGTCCATCATTTCCCAAGGCTGAAGTTCCACAACTTTTTCCTCACTTGTGATGATAGCATAATGGCTGTCCCTGCACTCACTCTGGCCATTTTGGTCTGCTCTCCTATTGCCCTTCGGTGGCCAGATCAAGTTCACAGTTCATAAACAAGTATGTCAGCAAAACTGAGGGAGCAAGCGGTGGCTGTGAGGGAAGAGGGGAATAGGAACTCCTTAAATGGACATGCTGATTGCAGAGAATATACTGTTCGGCTCTGAAAATCCAGGGGTTTAAAGGAAGAACTGCCTTATGGATTGAAGCTTGTATTGGTTAGAGAAATTATTTCATTTTGGGTAACCAGTTTCGAGGCTTAACATCAAATTGGCCCCTGACATTGCCTGCTGAAATGGTGTACAGAGAAAACTTGGCACTTTCTTGACCTAGCAAGACATTAGCATTTTAGCTCAAATCAAGACTGTGCTTTCAAAGTGGATTTCCTGATTGTCCTCACTTGTTGGGCTTTGGTTCACTTGGTTCACATCACACCTTGGCATGCATCAGCTGTATTCCTGTTGGGTGAACCTAACCCAGAAGACGTGCTCCAGAAGCGCACATACAGTGCTCCTGCTGCTTATAGGCATTCAGTTCCTGGGCTGGTGCTGCAGCTAGTCCAGATTCACCTTCTCTGAAATGCACACAGTGTGGATATGAGATCCTCAGCACCAACTGTTTTACCTTCTCATTGTGCTCCTACTGGTCCAAATGAGTTTGCCAATTTAGATGTATCCTACATGTTATCCGATGTGATCAAAATAATTTCTTTCTATTTCATATTTTCCCTCCTCCCAAGACCTTGAAACAAAGTAGGAAACCAACTGTCACTTTTGCAAAATGGAACTGAAATCAGAACCAGCCTTTGAGGCAGATGTCCAAGACCCATTAACAAGTTTTAGCTTTGTGGTCCTGATACGATCCCTGCCAAAAATCAGGAGTTTTGCCCTGGCTGCTTGCAGTCTTAGATTGCACTCTTACTCATTGATTTCTAGCACCTTAGTCCATAAAATGTACATCCATTATACATCGCTTTAACACCTGCATATAGCGGTTTATAGATATGAAATCCTACGCCTATACACCTGCTCTGTACTGCTTCCTGATTTCTTCTTTTCTTACCAGTCTCCTTTTACCTCCTGGTATTACAAGGCCTACACCAGGGAAACGAAGTTAGAAATTTTCATAATTTTTAAGTGTATTCATAAAGGCAGGGAATAATCTGTTCTCCGTGTCCCTGGTAGATAGGACAAGAATTGATGAGCTTAAATTTCTGCAAAGGGGATTTAGGATAGTCATTAGGAAAAACTTTCTAGTTAATCCTTGGAGTAGATTGCCTAGGGAGGCTGTGCGATCTCTATCACTGGTGTTTTTTTTCAAGAACAGGTTAGACAAGTGTCTGTCAGGAATGTCATAGGTATAGTTTATCTTGCCTTGAGGGGGCGGAGGGAGTAGATGACCTTTCAAAGTCCCTTCCAGCCTCTTTTTCCTGTGATCTTCCAAGGTATTCTGAATGCCTTATTTATCTCTATCAGTGCATCTCAGTATTTCTAATACAATGTTTATTGAGGACTGAGATTTGAAAATTCATAATCCTCTAAGAACACAGATCACTCAGAAGTATGTGTCTTGCTTATCCACTGATGCTTGACACTAGTGCAGACACTGGTGATCAACTATTGACTCTGGCTGGAATGCTGTCTATCGTATTTTGCCCTATTCCCAATTCTCCTGGTAAAGTGTCATCCGTATTTGTAAATCTGACATACCTTTGAACCTGGATTTCAACTGTTAGTCAAGATGAAAAACCTATTAATAACACCATTAAGACCAACTCGCTTATTTATACCACCAGTTTTTGAAACCTTGCTTTTGGTCAACAGAAATACTTTATCAGCCAGTGGTTCTCCAAAACTGACAGACTTAAAATATCAAACCATATTTTCCTCTTAAATGCTTAAGTGTACTGGGTGATACGATGATTTTACACCCAAGAAAATCACACTAACGTTGCACTGCAGACAGAATGATGTTCATTAACAACACAAAATCCCTGAAACACGGAAAAAACCAGAATGTGATTGGCTTTGTACACTGACACTGTGTTGTGATACAGTGGTCTCCTCTTACCCATTTCGATGTGTTGACGCAACTTGATGGGCTATTTGCTTCCTATTTCCCCCTCCTTCCCATTTCCTTCCTGTCTACCATTCCTTGCCTGCCTGTTTGGTCTTACCTTCAGTAACGCATGAGTTCATGCCCATGAACTCGACAGCAGTCTGGTTTGGGAGACAAGGAAAGCTGCCCAAAGCCACCTGCTGAGAGTGCAGCCCTCCACTGGAAATAGGGAGGAATGTGGCACTAAAGAGCTTCTGTCCCGCACAGCACTAGCCGAGCAGTCCACCAAAAGCCGCCATCCTTGTTTTGTGGCCAGCTCTGACGCCTGACGGAATTCAAGGGTTTCTCCCAAGCAAAAACTTCTGGTTATGCTATGCTATGTGATAGGATAGGACTCAATGAGGAGAGCTGCTCTCCACATCCCTGAGAGGTATCTCCTATCTTGTTTGAAAGCTGATATACCCTCCAACTCTGCTGAAGCTATTTTAGTTAAGCTACAACAACTCAATTGGCTAAATCCTTACTAGTGATATGTAGTTAGAGATCACCCAGAGCTGATACCAGCACTATGGATCTTGTCCTTAAGAAACTTTAAGATCTTTATTATTTTCTCAGAAATGTCAGTGGAAAACATAATAATAGCAAAGGATGGGCAGGGACTGGTTTGTCAGCAATGACATGAATTCAGATGTGCATCAAAACACAGTGGCCTGACAGAGATGAATGACAAAAAAACAGCTCTCCCACAAAAATTCTTATTCTTGCTGTACAACAGGCGATTATTTCGCTTAATCAAATTTTCAATTAAGCTGCCTACAGTGTCAGGAAGCCACAAAGTCATTTAATAGACAGCAGTTAGAATGGGCTGGAGAGGAAATATTTAAGCTGAACTGATCCTGATGGGATTTCCCAAGCTCAGGAAATTCTCAGATAAAGGACATTATGGGAAGGAAATGAGTTGGCTTTAGAAGGACCAAATTTGTAATTTTTTTCTAGATTTAAAATCTTGAGCTGAAATCAGCACATTATTGGTTGCTTTTGCAATGCACACACTTTACACATTTACAAATAGGTAGAGCTTCTGTAACTGCTATCTAGAAACGGATTCCCTTTATTATATTAGGATACAAATCTGAGGAACCTAGTGTTCTTCTCAGAAATGTTGCTCTGTGTTGGACAGAAAGGAATAGAGGTATCCATGCCATTACATGGTAAAAGCTACCTGAATTATACATATTTTTGAAGAGTAGACATGAAAGTAAATGGACCGCCTCTCAAAAACACTTGCTTTCAAATTCCTGCCCTGCAGTAGATATTCAGTCTGTGAACAATAATTCAGAGTGCAATTCAGGTTTCTAAACGTAAAGGCATTTTAGGTGCCCCATTTGGTATACTGCCCAGCCTCCAGCTCCGCCCCCCAGCAGACGGTGTGCCTCCTGTAGGTCCTGCCTGCATCTGCCAGCCCCATGCAGATGTTTTGGATACCTTCAGATGTTTACGATGGCAGTAGATGCTTATATTTAGGCTTGTGAATTGCACCCTGGATCTGTATGTGCTCCAGTTTCCTGTCTATAACATGACAAAATAAGCCTTGCTTTCTGCCAGCTTCAGCCTGTGACAGCATTTGCGGAGCCAACACAAACGTCCAGAGTTCTGAGAATGCCAAAGACGTTTCCAGTGCAAAGACTTCATGGATTAGGCTGAAGTCCGTGCACAGAACTTGTCATGAGATCCTTACAGGAAGCAACCATCTACCTGTCTGCTTTTTGTGGACAGCTAATTCCCTCCCCTGAAGCATCTTTCACAGCTTGATTGTGGGCTATGTGGTCTGGCCCTGCACCCTGGCAATCCGTGCTGACATCTTGTCTAGAGAAGTTGAAAACTCTCCAGAAGGAGGGCTTTTCCCTATTACGTGTATGCACAGGGGTGCCTGCAGCAGGCCATGGCCCAGCTAGAGCCTCTCATCATTCTGTAACAGGACTAAATCGTACCAACTTCCACTCATTAATTACGTATTGAAGATATATTCTGTAGAATAGCACTATTTGCCAATAATATAAAGCTGTTCTCTGCTTGACATCCAAACAAATAGAAAATTCTCCTAAAAGCTTATTTTCTTGTTCTGTAAAGAATTTCAATAAGGTATCTTTCATTTTAGAAAGTCAATCTTCTCCTTATTTAAAGGTATTAAGCAGTCCTTCATTCTGGTGGCTGCTTTTCAGATGCTTCGGGCTCTCTGATCATCAGAGATCAAGAATATCACCCACTGTCCTTCTTTGGAACTGGGATTTGTGACAGCCCGTGGTAAATGCCCTGGAACAGGAAAATAGTCCACAGATAATTTAACTGCACCAAATTATTTTGGAAAGTGTTTATTTAAGAGGACTCTGCAATTCAGTGATACACTTATTGGTTTGATATGAAGAGAAAGTATTCATTTTCTGGTTGTATTATTTCACCACGTTAGCTTTCTATTGAATTTTACTTTTTGTTGCACAGAGAGTTTGTTCTCGAAACAAATGTATTAGATACTCAATTTGAAATGGTCTTATTGAATCTCTGATTGTGTTTTTCCCTCCAGCTGACTTCCATTTAATACATCTGTCCTCTAGATTTAAATATTTTCCTGTGTAGGAATTGACCACTAGGAAGGACCATAGCATCAGGATATCTGCCACTGCATCCATTTTTAATCATTTTCCCTGAGTAATTAGTTCAATCACTGTAGGACCCCAGCAAGAAAGTTCGTGTGCCTCCAGACCTGATTTCTCACCATTACGGGTATTTACCATTTCCTGGGCTAGCTGGGATTGAGGGGCCCAAAAGCAAACCTGACTATCATGGTATGGAGGAGCTGCTCCCAAGCCCCATACTGGCCTGCTCGGTGATCTCAGCTTAGTAGCCTCCCATCAGTGGGAGCTCAGAAAGAGTTTCAAACCCTCTGCCTCACACTTACTAGTAAAATGAGTAAAATACTTGGTGGCTACAAAACAGCCAACCCTGGCAGGTGGTTAGTGGCCGTGGAGGCTGCTGAGAGGAGTCCCAGTTCCAGACAGCACTGCTGGGGTCTTGGGAACAAACCTGAAAGTTACAGGCTTCTGGATGACTTTGAGCTAAGAAGCAGCAACGCTATGAATAACTGTGGAACAAATAAGACGAATTAGACATACCAACAGAAAGATCCGTATTGTACAAAGTTACTATTTTGTCACAGTGCCACAGCCATTTCCCTCCTGAAATTGAGATGTCAAGCACTGAAGTGCCAAGGAATTTCTAAATGGTTTCGTTTCTTTTGATACTTTGCCTTTGGAGAGATCCCTGAGCTCAGAGTATGAGAAATTTGAGGTACTACAGCAAATGGCATCAGCCACTCATCTCGTGACAGTAGGCACTGTGGTAATCTGGGCCTCATCCGAAGTTGCTGACATCAAGAATATCACTCAGATATGCCAACATGTGTTTCAATCACTGCTCTAATTACAAAGTAGATAATCTCTAACTGTTAGTATTCTCAGGGGAAAAGTTAATTTACCTGCCAATCAGTTTGTAGATTAACCATCCAGCTTTGTCATGAACTTATCCTGAGGAATACCTCTACTACTCCATGACATAAAAATGTTTAATCTTCGCAACATCATTGTCAGGGGAACCTCTCCACTCTGCAGTGAATGTGCTGCGTTAGGCTTATATGGTATTTTTAATAATATACTGCATATACATGTTCTCCAGTTCCCATCACCATAGTGCTGGTACATGTACTCTACACACAGAGGGGCCCAGGTTACATCTTTTCCTCCTGCAGGCGTAGTCATAATAACTGAGCTGTGAAGTTGAGGTCATTAAGGGTGAGATAATCACCAGGACTTTCTCATGTGCAGGCTTGGATGGAGAAAGAAGTCTTGAACCATGGGTTATGTATGGTCAACGTGGACATGGCTTGACTATTCACCTTGCTTTTTTACTGAAGACAGAGACCTCTGCAGTTCTACAATACATTACCTGATGTTGTAAATACATATGTAGATGTTCCCAAGCAAAATCTCCTTATTCATAAATTTTAAGCCATCAAAACATAACAAGAGATTACTCTATGACAGGTCTTCAGACACCGGACATCTAAATGTATTTATTTAGCTAACTGCTAAGAATTTTTAAAAGATCATTAGTGTCACTACTGCTTTCAGCTGAGCTGTGCTGAGTGCGTGATGGGGCAGGCTAGATAAGCAGCTGAAAGATGAAATGAATACATACAAATGAATTTGCACTGGCAAACAGAAGCAAAATTTCTCATTCAACTTCAGCACTGGCTCTTGTGAGCAAACAGTCCTGAATGTGGAGTTTGTTCAAAATCAGAAACTCTGAGTGCCTTGATATGCTTCCCATTTTATTCAATAGGAATAATAACTTCTTTAAGGGACCAAGGATATTCTGAGGGGTGATTGGTCAAAGTTTATGGGGTGCTACAACATGTGCAGTGTTTACAGAACTGATGACATTTACAGCATAGAGCGTTAATGAAATTTTAAGTGCGCTTGTGCAGCTAATTAGAAGGATAGCAAGGAAAGAACTCGCACAGATGTGACCCAATGTTGGAGATGGGAATTTAGAGATGGTGGAGAACCCTATAATCAAATACAGAAAGCTCTGTGATCCTAAGAAATATACTCTCACAGGAACTGTCTGAAAATTATAAACCTGGGTCCCTAGATTCAGACATTTAAATCCACACGTATGCATTTAGATTCCACTGCCAAAACAGACTATTAGATCATAAAATTTGATCTGCAGTGTATTAGAGCTATTACTTCATCACCCAATTAATTCTGTATGGAGCCCAATAACTTCTGTTTGATGAAAGGATAATTTGTGTTTGACTAACGCATAACTTCTAGCAGAATATCTGGTCTTGATCTGACAATAGCTGGAGACAGAAAATCTATTGCATGGTAGTTAATTTGAATGGTTAATCCCACTCACTGCTGTTAAAAAAAAAAAAAAAAGTATCTGACTTCTGACCTGGATTGACTTAGCTTCAGATTCCAACCACAGTTTCTTTCTCTACTAAATTCAAGATCACTTCAGTGTTCAGTGTTTTCTCCCCGGAAAGGGATTTATATACTCTAATCAAATCCCTTCTCAGTTTTCTTTCTGATAAGATTAAAAAAAAAAAAAACCCTGACATTTTCTCCAGTTCTTAAATCACTCACTGCTTTTATTCAGCACTTTCTCCATCTTTTCAATGTTGTTTGAAAAATACCATAACTGAACTCCGTATCCTAGCTGTTGTCTTGCCAGAACAATGTATGGAAGTGCTATCACCCCTCTACTCCTTTTCATTACTTCCATGTTTGTACAGCCAGGATGTGTCCCTCATGGCACAGCATTGCATTGGGAGGGGCTGTTGAATTCCTAGTCTGCTAAGACCACGCTTTGTAGGATACTGTCGACTATTACTGTTTTTGCTTGGCTTGTATTCGGCAAACCAAAAGAAGCAGCTCCTCTTCCTGCAGTGTTTGCTTCTTGTTCTGTGCCTGACCATCCTGCTTCCTCGGTCTTCCAGCAGCCTGCAGTGTGCCATGGGACTTCATAGACCCGCTCTGTCCTGCATTGCCACTCAACACGGCAGTTTGGATCTCCCTCATTAATGCCATTCCCAGGTACCACAGAGCTCTCCATAGTTAAAGCTTTTCTACTTTACCTAGGAGGACTTCTCGCCTCCCAGGCTTGGGAGTTTCTCCTGGAGGTACCCTAACTCTACAGCATGTGAGCCTACACACAGACCAGTACCCTCCTACTGCCATCCTTCTGGTTTCTACCCCAAGAGCTGGGCTGTCCTGGCTGGAGCCACTCCACAGTCCTGCACGCACCTAAGCTGAGTCTGTGCGAGACCATGATCCCAAAGAGCACGTTCTGCACATCAGAAGGCGAGGATAGTTGTCTTCTGCCTAGGTTGCCCCAACATGTGTAAGTTAGAAAGCAGTAAGTTTCAAAAGAAGATGTCCACTACATAATAAACCCTTTTTTAAAAAACAATAAAAACAATATTCAGTCTTGGAAGTCACAGTGAGGAGAGAGAGGATGCAAGAGCAGAATGGAGGAGTGAATATGGCATTGAATTAACTGAGGCTTACAGGTCGACAAAGAGAAAATGTCTGAAGTAGGAGGTGGCAGCTGAAATCCGTACTAGGAATAACAAACTATTGATAAGCCAGAGAGAGGAATTATATGAGGAACGGAGATCGCAGTTAGCCAAGGGGAGATGTGAGAGATGCTAAAGGGAAGAATTATATTTGTTCCGAGGAGGGGGAACATAGACAATCGAACACACGAAGACTGCCGACAGTAGAGGCTGGGAACGGAGACGAGAGCCTGGCCATACGGACTGTTCCCACTGTTCTCAGCTTACACCAGTGAATCCGTAGGGAGAGAGCATTTATACCTCCCGCAGTTCAGAAAACTCTACATCCACCTCTGAGCCCTATGGCTCAGGTAGTAACTCTGCTCACATATCAGGCCTAAGATCCACAAAACAAAAAGTAGCAGCCATCTCAAGGCATTTTTCATTAGGAAGTTATTTTAATTGGTAGCTGATGCCAGTCAGAGCTGTACTGACCCCTCATACATTTCTAAACTCAATCTTAAGGAGAATTTAAGGCATCTAGGAGGGATTCACCAAGGAAATATCATATTCGACAACTAAATTTCTTTTTCTCAACTGATCACTGGGGTTACTTAGAAGAATGGGTATTGTATTGTTTATGTAGCCTCTAGTCAGTGAAGCAGGTCAATATTTGACTCTTGTACTGCTCAATGTAGGCAAGCAATTTCATTACATCACTGAGAGCGAAAGATGCTGAAAGCCAAAAACCACTGTCAAAGACAGTAGGTCCCTGTGATAAGAGAGAGAGAATATCATTCAGCAAAGTGGTAATATTTTATAAGCTCACAAAAACTTGCGATACTGGTCAAATGCCAGGAATCAGATGTTAAGCAGATTAAAGAATGGACTGGCTCATCAGCTGCAAGTTGAATGAATGCGGAAGGTTTCATTTTGGATCGATGAGCTCCAAAGTGGGCTAAAGCCTGCTGATGAGGGAGCACCAATACACCAGCTTGCATTCCTAGTGCCAGGAGGGTACCACCAGCTCAGCTCCAGCAGACAGAAAGCAAGGGATCCTTGGCTGCATCAGGAACAGAACTTTTTGTTGTTTTGTTCTGTTTTGTTTTGTTTTGTTTTCTGAAAACCTGCAGTGTAATAGTATCCCCAAACTACCAGATGATTATCGAAAGTTTAAGGTATATGCAATTTGTCTCCTTGGAGTACTTCACAATATTAGCTTTAGGTTTCAGAGTGTTGAGTGTTAAATTACTCATCACAAACAAAAGAACTACTGCAGGATAGGTGTTGATAATAATGCCTGATAGCTGTGCATAATGTTTTGCTTGGCAGAAGGTAGTCTGACTACTACAGGAAGCAATTGGCCAGAGGATCTTGTTGAGGCACAAATAGTCAAAAAGAAAAAATTGTACATGAAAGAAAAATTTGCACAGAGAAATGTGGAGCTCTGTCTACTGATTCCCTACCAAATAAAAAAGCTTTTCCCTTTCCGGTGGATTTGTCTCCTATGCAATGCAAAGAGAAATAGAAGTCTCTGAAGGCAGAGACGGATATTTGTATGCAAAACAGCGGTGTTTTAAGAAGGTTTTGCCCTATGGTTATCAGAAGGTAAATGGGAATTTATGCTGGTGAACAACTTCTCATTAAGGTAAAATGTGAAATAAACCATGAATACAGGACAGAGTGGAAAAGATAGAAATTGTAATAACACTCATGGAAATGCACCCAGTCCTAAACTAAAAAAAACCCGATTATGTCCTTACTCTGATCATGAAGGCACTGGCATAACATGATCAGTGGGACAAGGGACCAAGACAACCAACATTTCATGGAAAGTATTTTCTGGCAGACAAGGAAGTTCCCATCAGAGGACAAGGTGAAAAAGTTCCCTTTCCCTTAAAACCCAGACCAAAAGAAGAGCTGGATATTCTGTTCTCTTTGGGAATCAGCGATTATAGAAGAAAACATATGAGACACTTTGCTATGTAGGGAGACAAGAGAATTAAAGAAATATGCATAACATGGCTGTTTCCTACTGTCAACAAGGGGAGAAATTCTGAGAGACGGCTGATGCCAAACATTTTTCAGCACTTGATATGTCAGCAAGGTTCTGGCAGGTGTCCTTAGGAAAACAGAGCACTTGTCTGAGCATGTTCAATACCCCCTTGGGAAGCACTGTTTTCTCAGACTGTGAGAAGCACCCAGTGCATTTTCACTAGCAAATACAACTTTTTTTTCATAGTAAATAAACCCCTGAAATTTACCCATTGGAGGTCCTNAAAAAAAAAAAAAAGAGAGAGAACACAGCTTTGCTGTTCTGAGAAACTTTGGGGAAAATCAGCACTTCTGTGCTAAACTTAACCAAAATGTAGACTCTGTGAAAGGGAAATTACCTGCAGCTGGTCAGAGTACAGCACAAAGTACTGCAGAGTATGGCACAGGCTGTCACATCTCATCTGACAGGAGAGAGAGGGACACAAGGACTGGACTGTGAAGGGAACACCTACCTGGTGTGGATGCATGACCGCCACCCTAGGAGCAATAGCGTGCAAAGACGGACAAGGGACATAGGATACAAACCATAGTACAGAGAAACTGAAAGAGTTAAATGAATCCATGTTCTAGAGTAAAGACTTCTGAGGGTGAGCTCAAACTAAGTGGTCTCTAGACACTTTCAAAAAGGTCTGGGCATAAATCTCCTGCACCATCATAGCCAAGATTGAGGTTTACGCATCCCACTTGCTAACAAGTAGAGTGTTAATATACTCAAGAAGAGCCGGAGGAGCATCAGACTTAGAGTGTGGGTGTTAAAAAGTTTCATGTTTTTATTTATGGAAGGCCAAGGTTAGCCGAAATTACCATAAACCACTTTTTGCCACTGCCAAAAGGGACCTGTCAACTTTCCCACCTCCGCCCGTAAGAATAGAGAGATTATTTTTCCAGCTACAAGTGTATCCTTTGCAAATTAAATATAAAGGAGGAGATATTTGATGGTTCAGCCACAATCTTGATGGCATCTGACAAAAAGGCAGGAGACAAAAGTCCACGTCAGATTATGTGCTTGACAACTTGAATTTTTACACAGAAAACCCCAGAATGTTTTGGGTTTAGTTGACAGCTAATTAATTAATCTTAATTAATGACATGAATTAATTAAGACCAGCAACACAGTCCCAGCCCTTATTATCAATATAAGAAAGATCTCTAAGAACTGCCAGAACTTAGTGGTCGTGAGTACAAGGAATTTGCAGGGAAGTGCAGGTTTAGACATGCAACTGCTAGTCCCAGCTATCCCAAACCTAACAGACATCTAATAATCTCATTAAAGAAATAAAATCATGGAATCATACTCTGATCTGCATTTCGGACTGTTAGGCATCAAGATAATACCAAGAAAAGCCGAGGCTGTCTTCTCGGAACACCTGAAGTCACTAGAAAACTTTCAAGTGTGGGCATCATTGGAAAGCAACCATGCAGGGTACACATCTAACTGTGGGTATAGAAGGAGAAACATGAAGCAAAACAAAGTTAGTCAAGTTCGTAGTTCTGAGAGCTCTTAGCACTCCGTCATGAGAATGACAATGCCATTGTTTATGCCCAAACACATTATGTTGATCTCCGAGGTCAAAACAGGTATCTCAGTGTTGATGGAAGGTAGCAACATCGTGGGGTCCTGAACTGCCTGTTTTGCCCAGAGAAGTCCAAAACTGGAAACAGCTGCATCATGTTGAGATTTCTGATTCCTAAACCTAAAAAGTTTGAGACAAATTAACTTTCCACTGTCCAGTAACACAAGGAAGACTGCTTGCAAGGATGTCGCAGAGACACACATTACGAGCTAATTAATAATTTGTAATAAGTATTTTGGATTCTGATGTTTATTGCTAATTTCTGATGGCCTTATGCTTAATTGGGAAAGGAAGATGAGAGAGTTATATCTCCAGGAAGGTACAGCAGGAGCTAGTTGAAGCTGGCTGTTACATTCTTCAGCGATTCACGTTATGTGATACTGACTACACTAAAACTCTGATGTTGAGTGGAGCAGATCTCTGTCAGATTCTTTGGCTGAGGCATTGCTCAGAAGAACTATATGCTTCTCCTACAGCAAACCTAAGCAAGATTACTGTTTTCTTTCTCTTTAACATTGTCTGGATCAGCTGCCCAAGCTTAGGAACTTTGCTCCTTTGGAGAACTTGCCGCAGAGCACACAAATGATTTTTCAGCGGAGATAGCACCTTCTCTCTGTTACTTTTCTTTCATTGACTCAGCTCTTCTAAATCCTCCTGTTGTGGCTTTCTCAACAGAAAATTTCTCATGGACTCCTTAGGGATCTTTCTTTCATTTTCTTTAACACTTACATCCATTTAAACAGAATTAATTTTGGTTGTATTGTTTCTTCTCTCATTCTACTTCTAGATTAGTTTTGAATGCTCAGAGGCTGTTAATTATCCCAAGCTAGAGCTTTGCCACAGTTGCATCTCTGGCTGCTTTACTGTAGTATTTCATTATTTTTTTTAAACCATTCTTCAAAATTTTTAACGGCTCTTTTTGTCTCTTGAATAACACCAGCTTGGCTTTACCGTTGCCTTCCTTCTCCTTTTGCATCTTAGCTAAGGTGACTTTCTTCACAGTATCTCACTCGGTGACTGCCAACGTACACCCTAGGTGAAGCCCCAAAAGTTAGTCCTAATCTAGTCTGCCCATAATGTCCTTGATAGTAATAACAGTGCTGCTGCCAGCTGTTGCCCCGTGCATTGTGTTCTGATATTGAAAGCGCTCACTCCGAAGCAAGTCTGGGTACAGCGGATCTGCAACCCAGCTCTCCTGTGTTATGGGCAAGTGCTCCAACCCCTGGGCTGTGAGGCAAAGGAAAAGGGGCACTGCACACCCTCTCACAAGGATCAGCACTGCCCTGTTGGGCACCTGCTTTCAGGAGGCAGCTTGGTGGCATGAGTCCCAGCAGCTCTCCCCTCTGCCTCCATCGGCTCCCGGAGGAACCCGTGGCTGGTTGCAGTCTGGAGCCTCCCTTTGACTACAGGGTTTTTTTACCCCAAAAAGAAGACTCTTTTTTTTTAACAGCTCCGTGGGATGAACCTATTCTATATTTAGAATATGTTTTTTAGGAAAAATAATTGAAAATACAGTTTTAGCTAACATCTAAGTAGTTTTCATCATGTCAGCTGTGATTAACATTGCTATGGGAAGATTCACTCACCTGAAGACTTCACTACCGTCAATTTCAGAAATTTGTACTGGGGACAAAGCTGGTATACTGTACACTGTTACTGCTTTCAGAAATAATCTAATAATATATACTATCCATGTACTCTCTGGTTGAAAACAGAGAATGAAATCTGAAACAGAATGATGAATTATGAATTTAAATATTGCTGAAATTCAGTCTTTTTCAAAACTGACATTTGTGCGGTGTATCAGAAACATTTGATTTCACCCTGAATTGAAACAATAACAAATTCTCAGATGTCAGCATTTCGTATGAAAGGAAGTTCCATGTCTCAGCCGGTCTTGTCTAACAGGATTTTCTAAGCATTGTTCCCAAGGTTCTTCCTCTTTAAAAGATAGCATTAATACCTCCATAAAGATTTTTATTTTTCTCTCTTCATTACTTTTCTTTTAACATGTTGGCATACACCCATTGACTTAATTAATAATTAGCATTATTGTGTTGCATATAATGAAATAACCAATGGTGTCTTTTTGAAGAATCTGATTCACCCTCTATTCCTTTTGGTTTTTATTAAAACATCATTGAAAAGTCACAAAGTCATCTAGCACAGTGCCCTGCTAGTAGCATGGCTAACTTCAAAGCTAGATTGAGTTGCTCAGGGCATCGCCCAGCAGAGTTTTGAACATCTCCCAATCACCCAGGCCTGTATGATGTGAAAACTTGTCAGAGGCTTGGACTCAGGACTTGCATCGCCTGCTTACAGCACCAGTCCATCCATAGTGCCGTAAATCATTTTGATGTGTGAAGTACACAAGAATGAGTAGCCTTTCTGTAAGAAAAAAGTGCTTGCTTTATCTACTTGCACACAGCTGACATATAAAAATGGCTGACAGCAATGTACAAAAGGTACAAACATGCAAAAATATACAGCCACTGGGCTGATTAAGACACGCAAAAACAGGGAAGAAACCCAAAACAACTGTCCTCATCAAACTAGCTTGTTTTTCCCTCGTTCACTCTGTTTATCCTCTTCTTAGCTCATCCACCTTTTCTTGCGCCTGCCTTTCAGACCACAAGGGTTGTAGATCAGGGCTCATATGTAGCTTTCTACATTCTGCAGTGTTGACAAATAAAAAATAAATAATAATTAATATAACTGAAGAATTAGCATCAATATCTCATTAGACACTGTAATTAGCAATACACCATTTGTGAGTTAAAAGTTTTCACAGTAAGTGAAATGAGAAGAATGAAGTCATTATCTCTGTTATTACATTTTCCTTCCATTTCCAGATGTATCCTCTAATAAAATCCTAAACAAGGTGCAGGCATGCACTAGTCTGTCATGCTACTGTTATGTTGCCAAACAGGTAGCATGAATTTCCCTCAGCAAGCTATAAAAAGTGCAGAAGTCAATGAAGCAGGATTTATGGTTAAAGAAAGAGATTACAGAACGAGACTTAAACACATGCTTAACTGCTTTGCTGAGCTAAGGCGTATATGGGGACACTGATAACTTTAACATTAGCAAAATCCTCCATGATAGCAAACCACCATTAACCCTAAAATGGTTATATCAAATGACATCATGATGCCAGCAGCATATTAACAGAGCTTTTGTTTTTAATGGAAATGGAACTGCTTTCTTACTGTATCCTATTTCATATCTTGTAAAGGTGTTGGTTTTTATCATTTTGTTGCATAGATTATTTAGACTGATATTTTTTGTCACGACAGCTTAGTTCTGCGAGATAGTACTGTACTTTTATTCTTAAGGAATAGATAATGAACTTCTAATGATGTGGAAAAAAATATGTAAGAGCTGAAATTATTGTCTTTTTGAGGACAATAGGTGAAATATTAAAAGGAATATATTTCATTAGTAATTCTTCTCTGGAGATGGCACAGGTCACTATTTTTTAGATCTGATTTTAGACCAGAATATAGATGCAGTATAGAAGCAGTTTTTCATACCAGAGTTGGTTACAGTTGTCATAATAAAGCGAGTTAAAGTGGGGAAAGTGGTATAATTACATGCATGGCTTTGCAGCTCTAGGTTACTGATTCATATCCAGGTCAGATAAGTAATAGCAGGAATTCATTCTCAAGAATTCTAACTGATTTTGGTACTGTTCAAGACACTTAAATAATAAAAAAGGTGACTGTAGTGTTTATTCAATACTTTACCATTGTAAATTATTGTATATATTGTAGATTCAGAATAAATCAATCCTCTCATAAATTTGATCTGAGATAACACTTGATGAGAAACCCTCCAACAGTCTTTATGTTTTATTATTTAGTATGATTATTTAAAGTATATGTGGCCAGACTGTCTCTTGCATCAAGATTCCTCCACGCACAAACTCCCTGACCCTCCCTAATCCCTGAGGTGTTCCTCAAGCTGATCTAGTCCTTATGGTGCTGCCTATGGATCTGCAAGATATCAGATCCCAGCAGTGGCTGGCAGCTGGACTCCAGCCTGCCATGTCCATAATCCTTTCCTTCCCAAAGATCGCAGATTTAGGCTGGCCACCTTCACTTCCCCACTCGGGGCGTTCCAGCTACCTGTGACCAGAGTCCTGGGAACTGGGTCCATTGACTCTACGTGTAATGAAGATCTAGTAATAAAATACTGACTGCCTTAAAAAAAAAAAAAAAAAAAAAGAAGGAAATTATTTCATGAATGGGGAACTGCTATTGATTTGCCAGCACAGTCTATGTTGTCTGGATATTTAACTACTCAATCGAAGCTACTGGCATCCCTTGCTTGAGGCATATGAGACAGATGGCTTCCCCAGGGTATCATCTCCTCCATTTATTTCAAATTTCCTGTTGATTCCTCCAGATAATGCACATAAAATCTACACTATATATACACACTCTTTTTCTGCAAGGGCACAAACTTGATCAAAGAAGAGTTTCATCTTTCTACCTTTCTATCTGGTCAGCCTTTCTTCCAATGATGACTAAGAAGTGCAAAAAGATGTATGAGAGAATCACAGCATGGCTGAGGTGGGAAGGCACCTTTGGAGATTGTCTAATCCGACTCCCCTGGTCAAGCAGGGTCACTTACAGCAGGTCGCTCAGGACCATATTCAGTCAGGTTTTAATATCTCCAGGGTTGGAGAGTCAACCTCTCCGTGAAACCTGTTCCAGTGTCTGACCACCCTCACAGTGCAGAATTTTTTAACTTATGTTTAAATGGCATTTCCTGTGTTTCAGTTTGTGCCCATTGCCTTTTGCCCTGTCACTGGAAACCACTGAGCAGAGCCTGGCTCCATCCTCTTTCCACCCTCACTTCAGGTATTTATGTACATGCATAAGATCCCCCTGAGCCTTCTCTTCTCCAAGCTAAACAGACCAAGCTCTCTCAGCCTTTCCTCATAGGAGAGATGCTCCAGTCCCTTAATCATCCTTATGGCCCTTTGCTGGACTCTCTCCAGTATGTCCATGTCTCTCTTGTACTGGGGAGCCCAGAACTGGACACAGGACTCCAGATGTGTCTCACCAGTGCTGAGTAGAGGAAGGATCACCTCCCTTAACCTGCTGGTGATGTTTACCTGCTAGGATGCTGTGTAAGATGCTGGTGGCCTTCTTTGCCGCAAGGGCACATTGATGGTTGATGATCCACTTAGTGTCCACCAGGATCCCCAGGTCCTTTTCTGCAAAGCTGCTTTCCAGCTGGTCAACCTTCCGGCCTGTCCCTGGTGCATGGGGCTGTTCCTTCCCAGGTGCAGAACTTTGCACCTCCCCTTATTGAACTTCATGAGGTTCCCGTCAGCCCATTTCTCCAGCCTGTCAAGATCCCCCTGAATGGCAGATATTGGGGTGGTTCAAGGACAAGGCCCTACAAAGGCAACCGTCTCTAGGTGTCCCTACTTGAGTAGGGGGGTTGGACCAGATGACCTCCAGAGGTCTCTTCCAACCTCAACCATCTGGTCATTTTGTGAAATGTGAGGCTTCTTCCAGCTGTCTAAAGAAGGCACCTCATCTACTTCTTCTTCCTGTTCAGGTGGTCTGTAGCAGACACCCACCACGATGAAACTCGTCTTGGTCTGCCATCTAATCCTGACTGATAAGCTCCCAGCTGGCTCACCATCCATCCCCAGCATCTGTGCACTCCTGCTGCTCTCTCAAATAATGGGCAACTCCCTCTCCTTGCCTTCTTGGCCTGTCCTTCCCAAAGAGCCCATATCCGCCCATTGCAGCACTCCAGTCGTGTGAGCTATCCCAGCATGTCTCTCTGTGACCCCAGGGAGGTCATAGCCCTGCAACTGCACGCAGACCTCTAATTCCTTCTCTTTGTTCCCCGTGCAGCGCAGGCATTTGAGAGAGGCACCCCACCATGCTGATTTCCCAGAAAGAGTGAGAGCTGCTTGCTTTCTTCATCTCTGATGCTGCCCAGGCTGCTGATCTCCTGCAGCTCCTTCAGTTGGCAACACAGACCCTCCACCAGCGCCCACCTCCCAGGGGCAGGGAGGGAACCCACCTCCCGCTGTCCCAGCCTCAGCGAGGGGACCCAGGCACCCCGGCAGACCCAGACCCAGACAGCTGCGTCCTCCCTCGGGAGCTCAGTCTGTGTTGAGGTCTCTGATGTGCTGAGGACCATGCCCTCGGGGACCACTACTGCAGAGCACCATTTCTGGTCCCATTTCCCGCGCCCTTCTGCACAAGTGGCTGCCCAAACTGCTGTGCCTGCTGGCTGCCTCTGTCGACTGCACTCTCAGGTAGGGAGGATGAAGATTTCTTGAAGAAGCTGAAGCTGTCTGAAGCCTTCCATAGGAGCAGTGTTGATTGCACAGCAGGAGCAGTCCTCGTGCCGTAAGATTTAAAGCAAAGTAGCCACACTAAGCCACACTACGAGACCTGTGAACTTGCAGCTGGCTTGGAGGAAGTTCATCAGAGCAAAAAACTGAAGAAACAAGGAGAAAGGAAATGACAAGCAGTAGGCCAAGGAGCAGCAATCCGGAGCTGAGATTTGGAAAGGGATGACTACTATGCTTCAAAGAGACAACAAGGCAGTTTCAAGCCACAGTGTTGGTAGAGAACAAAGCTCCTGTACAAATAAACAAGTGCTGACATTAGTGAAAGAAGAGCGTGATTGTAAAAAAAAAACCCCAAACAAACCCTGACACAAATTCCTAACAGCGTCATTCTCAGTGGGAACGTGGCAAGAGCTCCCCTTTCTCTCTCAAGGCACTTCTGCACAACGTCTGGACAGGCGATCGCATATACCCCTAATGACAATTCGAAGATTGGCACAAAAACAGCAAGAAAAGAGGAGTCGTAAATGGCAGATCTGAAAGACGCTTTCAGCATCCAACGGAGTAGTTTTTCCCACAAACCACTTGCCAACATCCTGACACACAAACACCTCTATATTTATACAGTATGTGATTTATATCTTGCCAATTGCAATATACGTCTCTTTAGGGATGGCTTCTATCCATACTGGCACCAGCAAAGAGCTCACAATATTTCTGCTCTTCAGAGATTAAAAAGAAAATAACTATGTGATGTGTCAAAAAGAGGTAACAGAAGCTGGATATATGTCAACAGAAGCCTTTTAGCACTAAAATACAGACAAGGTACCTGATATGCAGATCGTTCTGAAATTCATCACTTTTGAAGATTAAGCATGCAATTAGAAGGTTTTTCTTCTCTTTATGGGATGATTTATAACACTACTTTCCTTAATAAGACATTGTGTAAACACTTTTTCTTCTTATGGGATTTTACAGCTAAAACACTGTGCAACAAATACACACCTATCATTTTCCTGTTTCCTTTAACAGGTTAGTGACCCAACTGCTGTGTGGCAAATCCTGTGTGACAATGCAGATACAGGGGCAGCCTGTGCCCACCACAATATCATCCAGTCGGACAGAGCCTCACATGTGCGTAAAAAAAGGAAATATTCTCCCCATTTCACAGGGAATTAGAGATGGTCGGAATTTTTCTTGCTTTTGTTGAAAAATGTCAACTCATCAAAATCAAACCTATTTGAATCAATCCTGATTCGGGGCAGATGTTTGAAAACGCTGGAAGAAATTATTTTAATTCATTAAATTAAATCTCACCATCTTTTTGTGGACTGTATTCAAAAGGAAAACACATACAGAAAGTTAAGTTACCCAATAACGCATACCGTGTTTGACTCCGATGCTATTTAGAGTAACGTGCCCCACATTATTCAAATGCAATCCTTCCTTTTGAAGCTGGGCCACTTTCCAGCAGGAATACAAGAGTCATGGGAGTGGGTGGGAATACTAGCAAGGAGACTAACAGCTCTCACTCTGAGTGCTCTGGATACTTATTCTGCTTTCTAAAGATACTTGCTACAGATACGGTTTATTCTGCTAGTTTGCAAAAACTGTGGGCTAGTTTCACACCTTCCTTTTCCTGTGTAGAAAACAACTGGCACTGAGAACATTAGAAGATTCATGTAGAGAAACCCCAAATACAGCATCATTCTGTGGCTCCGTGGTTATGAGCCTTATGAGGGACGGCTTGATGGGGGAGATCCTTGGCTTTTGTTCCTATCTATGATCATTTATGTGCTGTACATTAGACATACTTTGGATAAAATACACGACATGGGAAGGTGTAAGGAATAAAATCACTGTTTTCCCCCTACCAGCGCCAAGTTCAGGTCTTGACCACTAACTTGCATAGTGGTATGTGCAGCTCTTTGTCCTTCCCAGCCCTGCGAATCCTGGATTCTTCCCTGCACAGCCTCAAAGCTCCCTGCCAACAAGGTGCTTCCACCTTTTTGCCCACCCTATTTGCTCACCCTCCTAGATCCTGCCTCAGGAGCGTCAAGGGAATGCGAGCAAGGGTTTTCAATGCCCTGAGCAGCAGATCTAACAAGCGACAGTTACGTACTTATAAGCAAGTGGGTCTACTCAGAGCAGCAGCTACCACTGCATTTTGCAAGGGACCTGTGTGACCTTTTTTTCCAGTGTTGGGCACTTGGAGGGTCAGTGAGGTACCCGGGCTGGCCTGAGCCCGTTGTGAACATTAGCTTTAGCAGAGCTGTCCACAGCAGCAATTTTGGACTTAAAGCCTAAATTTTACCTGAATCCCATTTTACATTCTGGAGTCCTTCCTGGGATATGGCTCACAAGCACCAAGCCAGGCAGCATTGCACTCTAGGATCTTTGGTTTAATTGTAGAGGACACCGCTCTTTCCTTTCTGCGCTATCACGCAAAGCAGCCACCCAGCCCAGTGGAGCTCCATGCAACTGTCGTTATCCCGAAGAGCAGTACTCTGCATGGTGTGTTTTCCAAGTGCCCTACAAATGCTAACAGTACCTGATCACACGTATAAGCTGTGGGTTACCTGTAAAATACTCTGTGACTTCAGCAACAGTGAAGGTATTACTTTCACACAAGGAGAGGTTTACTTCACTGTCCCCTTTCCTCCTATCACCCCCCTGCCCTTGCTTTCCCTACCCCCAACTTCTTCTGCCTCTCCTGTCTTTATTTGAGGTTATGTGAGGGCAAAGTTTTTCTGAGACTTCTTTTAAAGCACCGATGTTTTTTAGGGTTTCAGACTGTAAGGGTGGGGACACAAATTAAAATATGAACTGTGAGAATAACTAGTGTAATAGAACCGGGAGAATAACTAATTTTTCATTGCGCTGGCAGTTCTGAAAAACCTGGAGAAAAGTTAATTTGACTCACAGCAAAACTGTTGCTGTTTTCAGGTTTTATTTACATTAAGAATATAATTAAAATACAGATTTGAAAACATCTTTTTAGAAAATGCTAAGTGAAACAGTCATTTTAACAAATGTGTTTAGTTTTTTTTAATTGAAAAAGATTTGCTGAAAAAAAAGCTGTAATATTGTAAAGAATGCCAGCTGACTTAAATCTGCATTTTTGGTGAAATGAAGTTGCAGTTGGATTTTTGCCTGTGTTTATTAATCACTCCTTACAGAACTAAATGAATACTCTTTTATCATCGCAGTTTATAGTGGGAAAACTAAACAGAAAGATCGGAGCAGTGTTTCTTGCTGAAGAGAGGACAGTCTTAGAGCAAGGACTGCATTTCAAGAAACCTTAGGGCTCTGATGGACGGCCTGTCTGGTATTTAGCAACGGTGCCAGCAGTTTGCCCATACCTCTGCTTGTGGTTTCCATCTACCGAGCGGACGCTGAAAGCAACTCAACTTCAGCTTGACATAGCGGGATGAACATCTATCAGTTAGAGTTTACGTTAAAACATCAGTCTTGAGACCGCCAAAGGTGAGAAGCCGACGCATGTTCACTTCAGCCATCCCTGCTCCATATGCGATAACTCCTAGCAGAGGAAAAGGGCAGGATTGGAAGGGATGCTACTGGTTTAAATGCCTCAGCAAGAATTCTTCTGCCAGTGCACTTGTCTTTCAAACCACACTTCTTTATCTCTACACAATCAAGGACTATGTTGACTTTTCCAGGACTGAGTACTGCTGAGCCAAAAAATAAACCGGAAACTTAATTTCACCACTTATGAAAGTTAATTATGTAAACCAAAACCAAGAAGTGCCCTTCAAAACTCAGTTTTCTGAAGCTTGTAAAGAAAAAAATGGGGCCAGGTATCCTGAACAGAGCAAAATAAATCAGAGACAGTCAAAAACTTCCCCAAGCACAGAAGAAACTTTTCGTTGGGGTAAAGCTTGGTGAGCTGGTCCCTGATCGACACTCTCTTTGTGGCACAGGTAGCCTATGGAGCTGGACAGAACCAGAGCTTTCACCCTGGTTAGGCTCAGCCAGTGGTCCTTCAGGGGCTGGAGCTAAATTGTATAAAACCGAGCAGCTTCTGGGCTGTTCCGTCTTGATCTGGTGGTCCAGGGACACAACTCAGACCTGGGAAGCAATTTTTACCCTCTCCAAACTATCCCTTTCCCTCCCCGCTCCCGTTCCTTGCTGGCACAACAAAGAATCTCAGCCTGCCACTTTTGCAGGCCATCAGGAGACAAATGTTGCATGTACGTATGTGTGCCCTATTGGGCACTATTAATACATCATTACTAAGTATAACTGATGGGGTACATCTCCCAAGACCTCTCTAAAGATCTTCTGGATAACATATATTACGAAAGTCTGTATTACTTCTGTAGTGCTTCCAGACTAATCTAACCTACTGGCTGTCATTAAGAGAAAATATACTCTGCAGTCACTGCATGTACGTCAAAATTAACACAAAGGATTCTCCCCCCATTTATTAGCAAATATTTTTCTGTCAGTTAATGAAAACCTGCGATTTGAACCAAATATCTTCTGCACCCATGTTCCATAAGGTTTGCATTTGATGGGTTTGGATTTGAATGGAAAAAATATGCAAGATGCTTATATGTTCTAGTAAAATACATCCATGGGTATGAACTTCTGTGTAATATAAATTAGAAATCTGTTATGTACCCTAGTCCAATTAATATTGTTGCTGGAATCTGAAGGTGTCAAGAGCTCAGGTGTAAAAATATCTGCAGATGAGAAAAATAAAAATCATACGCATTATAAAAAAGTTTAGTAGATAAATAGCAGCTGACTATGCACAGACTGAAAACTTAGACTCTCAATTTCATATAAGTAATGTATGTTAAAATAGTGTATCTAGTAGCCCTTTTTATACAGTGTTTATATTCCATATATACATTTACATGTATAAATACAGTCTGCATCTTTGTGTGTGTATGTGCGTGTATTCATGCGCGTCTCTCAAATTCTGTTAAAATATTGTTTTCTAACATAAATCCACCTGCTGCAATGGCTTGACGTAGCTCTGAGAGAATGAAGAAACAATCCCATCATATATATATAAAGTGCACGTGTTCTGTTCTTATTCCTCTTTCCTGCTGAACTTGTTCGGACGCTCAGCTGGCAGTGCTGATCCGCACCGTTGATATCTACAAAGAAACTGCCGATGCTGTAAGCAGACAGCAGGATTGTTCTAGACCTCAGCTCTATAAATATTTGGGTTCGGGACTGGAGCATCACGTATGTTTGCACAGCATAAAAGTAATAAAATTGAGCACTTTATCAAAGGTCACAAGCAACATGGTGAGGGCGGCTTGTCCTACCCTATACTCAAGGTATCAACTCTGCCAGCCCTGCAGCGTTAGAGACAAAAATGGGAAAAAAATCCTATTTCCAGTGGCCTTCTCCAGACGAGGTGGGTTGGTACGATGCTCCAGGAGTTAGCTTCTTTCAGGACTGTGGTTCGGAGCACTACACACACACGAGCCCCATGCCATTCTGTGTACAGTGCGGCTGCCAAACTTAGATCTTCTCTAAGTTGCAGAACAAGAACAGCTTCTTCCTATTTCTACATTTCTGGCCTGGTTGAAGTAGAAGGATTTCACATTCGAGTCATGCTGCGTTCACACCCCGACCTGTAATCAAAAGTCTGAATGTTGAAAAAAAGGCATGGGACAAAAATATTCCGCAGTTGCCAAATGCATAAACACAAGAGCGGTTCCAACAACACATTTTTTAAATGTTTCATAAAAATGAAATAAAAAAATGTTATTCATTAGCACCTGGAGTAGGATTTCACGGCATGTTATTATATTCTGAAGTAGTTACCACTTTGTTACTGATCCGGGTTGGTGAAACAGCACTCCAGCCCTGATTCCCTGGGCTTAGGTAACCGAGCAGTGAGTGGAAACCTGCGAGTCCTCTATTCAGTTTGGTAAACACGGGCTTGTCTGTCACTTCTCATTGTTCCTCTTTAAAGTACAGCCGCCACCTTATCTGGCAACAGCTTTCTTGAAGAGTGCTGCTCATGTGAAATAATCTTTCACCGCCGAGGCCAGCATTTCCCTAACACAAGAAGAAACATTTATCTTGCTGTTAATGGTTAATTAATTTTGAAAATGTATATTACAACACAATAAAAAAAAAAAAAAAAAAAAAGCCAGGCCGGACAATGGAGCAAAATGTCCCTTCCTCAAATTGACTCCTATTTAGTTCTTCCAATGTCATCCAAAACACAGATAACTTTTCTTTCATGAATTGTTCTCCTGAATGATTTATACATGTTGTGTTATCTGAGGCCCTTTCCAGATCCCCTTGTGGTTTCAGCCAGCCATCAGCTGCATAATTGTTAATTTTAACACTATAAAAGGTTCTGATGCCGAGGAGATAAAGCGTCGGAGGAAGAATTAATTGAAATGTATCTTCCAATCACACTGGTTCCCTACTTCCAGTTCCACAAAAATTATACATTGGATTTGAGGTTAAAATAAATTTACATTTGTGCTACCCATAAAGCTTTCGGACTAGTAGAAAATAGATAAGTTAATTGTTTCTAAAACCCATAAAGGGTTTACCCTGAGCATAATTCAGGGCAGTCTCCTGTTCATAGCCCACAGCACCCTGAGCAGCCGGATAGAGGATTCTTCCCAAGCTACTGCAGACATAATTGGTCAGGAGATATGTGACAGGAGTCTTTTACAACAGCAGGTGATAGACTGACAGAAAAGGAGCTCAAGCTCCACCAATATTTAATCTGGATATTAAACACTCTATGCTTCCTAGAGCTACTAATACTTTTTTTTTTCCCAATGTTTACTCCCTGCCTGTATGCTTCAAGTGAAGTATTAAGAGGTAAAGCTACCAGGTTTTGATTCTTTCATTTACATTTTTATTATAAATAAATAAATACATACAAAACATGCAAAATTAATTTTAAAGGCTATTTGGAGGAACACGGTTGGGGCAAATGAATTCAGAAATCATGGGATTCGTATTTAATTTACGGTTAGATGACTGTAAAAGGCCATCCTCATTTCACTGAGGACCCCAAAATAGGCTAAGAATACCGGCTATATTCCTGCTAAGCCTTTGTTTGAACGCTATCTCTATTAAACAAATGTCTTTTGCCAGATTCTTTAGAAATGGGCTCTCACTGCATACTCTGTATGTTTTCTGGGTGCAGAGGAGGGTAAAAAGAGGCAACAAGGTCCGATGCTTTACTTCTTCACCCTCTGTTCACACGAGGTGGGAAGCTGTATCAGAGCACCAGCTTTCTCATGTGTAAAAAACCCAGTTCAGACCCTGCACAGGGAAAAAATTGTGGAGGTTTCATCTCAGAACTCAGCAAATGTTTGTCCACACAATAGAGACACCACATTTCTGCCGTAAGGAGATACAGTGTAAAACCAGCAACAAACTGAGATGAAGGGGGACTGGGAGAAGCTGGGAGGGAAAGCTTGCACAGCACCTGCCCACACTGTACTTGGATTTAGTCCATTTCGTCAGCCTACTTTCATGAATACCAAATTCAACGAATACAGTGTAAGAAAAGACCGGTATTAGGATCTGCTTTATGCTAAGATGCATTACCACTTGAAGAACATTCTATTGCTTAGTGAAACACTCAGTATTTTCCCTCACTATTAGGTCTCTCACAGAAAGTAATAGCATGTTAGTTGTTTCAAGTCACAGAGCAAAGGCAAGGATTATACATATATAATTTTAGGACACAAAGGCACAGAGCCCCAAAGCAAAGATGCCAACTGAGCTGAGAGCATACTTAGATACCACACAGCATATTGTATTAAGAACATAAGAGCATCATCAAAAGCTCTCCTCAGCAAAGCTCAAGTATGGCATACAGGGCCAGAAATGGGCAAAGTTTAGTCATTATGACCCATTCCCGTTTCTCAGCAATCCATGTATTTAATTGCATTTTCTGTATAAGCTGAACGTAGGTAGGTAGAACTGTAGGCAGAATTACAACGCAGCAACAGAGCACCAATGATTTTTCTAAGCCTGGGATACTGGGTATTTAATTTTGCTTTTAAATCCGTACTGTGGTGGGCATTTACGCACACACTAGAAAAGGAGATATGTCCCAGTCAGTTTATAAGATAGTATGAAGAAAATGCATAATAGACCAACCAGATATATATAAATAGAATAATACAAAGAAATCTAATCTACTGCAAAGCTATAATTCAATCCTTCTGCAACACAAGTGCAAGGCTAAACTGGCTTATGAATAGCACAGGAATCCATATATCCAGAACTATATAACCTACGCCAAATCAAAAACCTTGAATTATTGTTTGTCACTGTTATTTCATTTTAATAAAAAAGGAAAAAATCTAATGACTATGTCAAGCAATAAGCATTATGAAACCATAATTTTGTACTGAGCACATATGAGAAATGATAAGGTTTATACACTCTCTTTCCATCCTCCCTTTCTCCCCCCTCCTTATCCCTTTCTTTTTTTCTCTGTATGTTTATGTGTTCATGTTAGAGGCGGGGAGAAATGAATGTTGAACATCGGAGGCAAATTCCAGCCTGGCTTACGTCTTGTGCGATTCTCCTGTTTTCGGGTCAGTAGGGATTTGTCTCATACCTTTTGACCTGAACACTTAATTGAAGTTCAGGGTCTTGTGATTTTTTTTTTCCTTTAGAAATTTGAAATGGAATCAGATCTCTCTGATAAAACCTATTTATTTACAAAGACTTTATGAAGTCCCAGTTCCCTGAGCACAGGAAGATTCAAGTATTCAGCTCAAAGACTTCCTTTCTATGTTTTTTCTGATGGCCACAGTCTTAGTATTTTGTTTAGGCTCTATCTCATTTCTCTGCATTTGTTCTTGTGGGGCTTTTCTTTCCCTCTTACACACACACACAGACACACGTGTACACATCCTGCTCCATTAAAAACAATAGTGAGCCAAACCCCTCTCCTTCGCCATTCAGCCTGTGCAGCCTATGTATGTGCTGTGGTTTTGAACAGTAATATATGCTTTTGTTTGGGGCGGAGGTCGCTGTTACTTCATAAAGCAGCTTAACTGTTTCTTACAGCTGCGTTGAAAGAAGGTAGTGGTTACGCCCATGGCTTCAATGACATTTCACCCAACCCACAACACAAGGAATGTAACTCAGGATAGGGTATAGTCTAAGATGTGAGAGACAAATGAGTGCCGTCAGAGATGTAGAACGAGTATTTTTACATAATTGACATAGTATATGACAATTAGTTTGAAGAACTAAACATTATTCAACATAAATAAGGACCATCGTCTGCAAACTGCTTTGGAGATCATTGATAGAAATGTTACCTGACGGTGCGCTCCATCTCTCTGGAGCAGCTGATGGAGTGCTCTACCTCAGCCACTGGCCATTGCTCCACAGCTGGTGCAAGAAACAGTCTCTGGGACAATTAATGTGTTGAGCCACACCTGAAAGAGCTAGGAAGGCCAGCTATAAGTTTAATCAAGAATAAATACTTGCGCTTTGCCTAACTGGGGACAGTTGAGAAAAGTGTCTTGAGTGATCTGAGGCTGTAAGATTAATGCACATAAATTACTTTGCATTAAGCCCTCATGTGGATGCCCTCGTTCATTTTCTAGAAGAAACTCCTGTAGAGTTTCACGTTGAAGGATTAAGCAGCAGTGAAATCAAGTCGTTTCACTTCTAAACAGGAGCACCTGTGTGCAAGTTTTAGAAACCTGAACTTTGTATCTTTGCTTACGCTACCTTAATGTCCTACATGAACACATAGCAATTTTTTTTTTCTTTTTTCCTGATTTGTTGAAAGGTTGCATTCAAGATCAAAGTGATTTCTTCATGGACACAAATATGTATTATGGACAGGTTTATCTTGTTGAGGTGGAGAACCTATTTTAATAGTCTGTCCTTGAAAGCTGATGGTTCTAGTTTGGTTTTGGGTGCCACTGATAAAGATTGTAATGCAGTTTACATATCTGTGCTTCTTGAATTTGTTGTAATTTTTATCGAGGCAAATGATCTTGGAGCACTATTTGTGGTTTCATCAATGTTAGAGACAATGAGACAAATTGTTGACTAAGATAAACAAATGTGGTGCCAGGGATTTCTCCACAGAAACTTGCCAGCTCAGTGGGGATCTGGTCCAATCTTCGGACACGTAGGCTATTAATGAAACATTCAATCATTAAGATATATGAAGCTATAGCAATTTTTCTGCAACAAGTTTCAATGCTGCGGATAAGTGTCTTCCTCTCTGCTGGGCTTATTTAATTCTGGAAAGGTGTCTAGGAGAGTCAGGAGGAGCCAGAAGCTCGGAAGTGCTCATGGATCAGAAGAGTTTGAAGAGCCCGAGGAGCGCATGGGGAGAGAGGTGTGGGAAGCTGAGTATCACGAGTTTGGGTGTGACTACAGTGCGACCACAGTGCGACCAGGAGCCTGCAGCTTTGGAGATCTGTTTGTGGGGAAGGTGAGGAATGACCTTAGGAGAGCTTCACCCACCTTGCTCCCATCTGTTCCTGCATATCTAGTCTCAAAACCAACGGGTCGCCAGAGACTTGCGAGCTAGCAGAGCGTGAGTGCAAGGAGCGAGCGAAAGGAGACTCTTTGGACCTTTTACCTGTGCCACCACTGCCCCTGCTGGCTAGCGATACTACTGCAGTGGAAACTTTCCTGCCAGTCTGCTGGGATTCATTAGAGCTGGGATGGACATCGAAGTCGTACATGGATGTTCCTTCTTCGTTTCCAGAGGTAAAAGGCAAGCTTCAGGCTCCATTCATGCCTTGTTGATGCTCCAGGCCAGATCCCATTGACTGAGAAAGCCTGTTACAGGCTGCTCTGTAATTGACAATCACTGATAAACCAGCTTCAAACACCTTTCTCCAATACTTTGTTGTCATAAGCAAACATAGCATACAAACAAACTGCCGGTGAAGACAGACCTATGCCAAATCCATCTGATTTTGAAATACTATGTGTTGGCTGCAGAGCGAAAAAGGAAAGGTTTAATTCCTCCCACCGCAGCAGCTGTGAAATCGTGATCAGCAGGACTGCTGAGGATGGCGAGCAGCTTTGGGAGCTGGTGGCGGTGGTGTTTCTATCTCAAAGGAGAATTTAGCTTCATGATAACTTTGACTGCAGCCCAGCATTACCCTCTCTAAGAGGGCAAATGCAGTGCCTTCCTTGTGTGCATTTCAGTAACTGGCACATAGGATGAGGTTTCACAAGTGGGTTACGCTGATCTCAGGCTGTGCTGCTGCTGAAACAGAAGGTCCCATGTTTCTCTTTGCCTTGTTCTTCCCACTGCCTCTCATTCATCGGTATTAGCAATCAAATGGGTGTTTGTGTGACTGGTGAAAACTAATGTTTTCTTTCTTTTGGGGATGGTTGGTTTTTAGCTGGATCGGCCAACTGATCTGACCACACCTTTCAGTGCTGGTGCAGAGCAGGAGGAGATGGGTTCTGGAAGGAAGGCTCTGGGAATGCGTGTGTGTCCTCAAACTATAGTATGAGCATCCTTCAGGGATATATTAGATCCTTTTCTGGCAATGACAGCATTTCGAAAAATGGGCTTCCAGTTTCAATCTCAGAGCTGCTATATCTAGACTCTGATCTTCCTTTTGGAAGGAGGTTGGAAACACTTGCAGTGACATTGGCTGGCATTGCAGCATGTCTTGTATGCGCTGTCCTTACATTCCACCAGAAACCTCACCGGTGCAGAGTGGGGCTGTCCGGTTGAATGAGGGGCTTGCGTGGAGTGCTTGTATGTTCAGACCAGTATTGGACTCAGTTCTAGGCTTCAGTAGGAAATACTCATTTTAGCAGGTGCGTCGGGTGGAATTGTTCCTGGTTAACTCAGGGACAGCTGCTCTCTTTGTACCAAAGAGCCCGGAGGAGATACTGTCTAAAAATCCTATGGGTAGGTTGGAGGCAGGCCCATTCAGTGAGGCATCCCCGCTGATACCGCTTTGAAATTCACTTCGTTATTTACCTCCCCTCCTACCTGCCAGAACTGAGATTTGTTGGTCCTTGCATAACTCGGCAAGGCTTGTTTTTGCAGGCTTTTTCTGGATGAAAAGAAGGAATGATAGCAGAACGCCGTGGAAAAGTCCTGGCTGGGGGCTGCGAGGTGAGATGGGGAAAGAGGATGAATTCCTGCCTCAATGTTTTGTCCAACCTGTGGAGTTTGTCCAGCCAGCCATAGCCTGGGACCAGCTCTGTATTTGAATTAGACCAATTTAAATAAATAATCATTAAAGAACAACAATCACCTGAGCCCTGATTCCCGACCAATGCAGAAATGAGTTTGTTATCTACACAGAACTATCTGGTTGGGTTGTTTGTGTCAGCTGAATATAATACCTGGTGAGTTCACACCCAGCTATTTACATGTCTATGTTAAGATCCAGGAGCATGTAAACTACAGAGAAATCATGCTTGAATTAACTGCGCTTAGCTTCCTCAACAGAGAAAATAGGGAGAAAAAAAATACAGAGAGAAGACAAGCAAAATTTTCTCGTATAATTTTATCTCTAAATACCCCCAGACATCAAGTACCCACTGAATTATTTCTGATTTCTTGTTAGAATAATCACATGCGCACAAATACGCTAAGAATAAAGTTTCAGTGCGTTTTGTATCGTTAGACTTCCCATATCCTGGATTCCCCATCGTGTTCAGTCCTGCGTAGATAGTTACAGTAATGATCTTTTATTAACTTGGCTGGAATAACTGCCATGACTCTCAATAATGACATTAGTGTTTAGGTATTTGTATGTCTAAGCACTTACATAAGTAATCATATCACAATGTCAACTTATTGCACTTATTATTTTGCAAATGTTACAACCGCCACCTCCTGTTAAACACAAAAAGGAAAAAAAAAAAAAAAAAAAAGAAGAAAAACGTCAGAGTGCCTGAAGGAATCGTGCCGGTTTTAATTTATTGTTTTGTCGTAAACTCTCTGTGCTGTGAGCCAAAATAAACGAATTGCATCTACACTTTGAGGTAAAACTCTCATGTTAAACTCATCTCTGCCTCTAAGAAAATCAAAACATCTATAAGCATAGCTGTGTTTGAAGGGATCGCACTAACACACACGGCAGGCAAAGAGAAAGGGATCCATTCTTCTGAAGGAGAAGGATTATGTACTTTCAGTCTTTCCAGCAACGACAGGAACTGAAAGTTCAACAGACTCCTTATCTGCAAGATAACCAGTCGTGCCATTGAACAGGGAGAGAGATAAGCAGAGGATAGGTGACTGGCAACAAAGTGGTTTCATGAACTGGCCTTTTACCTAGGAAGACTCGAACTCATCAGTGAAGTTGCAGAGGAGTTGGTTTGGCCAATCTAATTCACTGCCTGCCTCCAATGAACCTGGGAGGCAGCTTGGGAGAGCCCGTGTATTTCAGCAGGCTTTGAGTGAATTCTTTAGAGAATAAAGCACACTTGCTGTGTTTGCTATGTCCAACATCACTGGTTTTTTACAGCAAACAAATAACTATTTCTTATTTTCTATCTACCTCTCACACACATAAAACCTGGGAAAAAAAATCGGAATAATCCTATTCCAGAAAATCCCAACATTAATGCTGATGTGGACTGTATTAAAGGTGCTTTACATGTAACGACCAGGAGGAGAAAAGGACACCAGTTTCACGTTTTCCGTGAGGCAACAGGAGCATTTCCATTCATTTTAGTAGGCTGGGGTCATACCTTGTGTTTGTGTTTCCATGAATTATGTTTTAAAGTATGGCTCCACTGAAAGATAACAGCTTTATAGCTGTTTTTAACAGGGCCACTATTTCCATTGAAGCAAGTGAAAGTACATGATGTTTCATCGGTCAAACAACTGTTGTTGCTTTGTTGTACAGCAGTATTAGCACATCTAATAGGTACACTTGCAGCATTTTTACAGGATGATAGCAACAGAGATTATTCATTAAGTCCACTTTTTTCTGGCATTTAACAACTTTGTTAAACTATTTTCCAAAAAGAAGGGCACTTACTTAACATACACTTTAAAAAAAAGAAGTTTTTTGGGTGGGAAGCAGAGGTAGTTTACCTTGTGGCTAGGATGTGCTTCTTGTCTTTCTGTGTGCTGCAAAAAAAAAGATATGGCACTCCTGACAATTCAGCAAAAGACCATGGCTAGGCAATCCACAAGTTTTCATTTTAGCATCATCTCCAGCTGCTTTCTGTTACACAAAGGCTGTATACACAAGAGCAAGTCCCTGCGGGGTAAGCTAGACCATAAATTCATAGTAAGTCATCTACTGCATTGTAACTGCCTATCATCCCATATTCTTAACTTACAGTGCATGTGAGGTGGTTCGTACTTTTTTCCTCTGAAGGATAATTTCTAGTTGTTTTCCTCCCTTTATCCTGTGTTTGCCATAGTCACGCACGTAGGCACTTATCGTTGAGGAGCTATGTGGGCACGTTCACACACTAGCTTACTTCATGGAAACTTGTTCAGGTAACTCCTAGCCCAGCAGGACTGGGCTCCATTTGCAAAATGGAGTAAAGGCCCAGATAAACCCAAGAAAATTGAACTTTATATAGTCTTTGTTATAACCATTGTTTAACCATCCTACTTGGAAAACAGCTGAAGCATTAAAAAACTGGAGGGGGTGAACAAGAAACAATGCAACAATCTGTTTCTATCATAAAGCATAAATGTGCTTTGGGCCGATTCCATTCAGAGTATACAGATATTTTCAAAGAATTTGGGGCATAAAATCCCATTGAATCTCCTTGAGGGAATTAAAATCAATGGAAATTAGGCACCCTCATACTTTAAAAGATCTGTGCTTAATTCTTTTTAGGTCTTTTAGAAGATCCAAGTCTGAATTATTTACTTTCTGGGCAAATGAGTATTTTTGGCATGACCTTCTTCATACTCTATAAACAACATCTGATAAAATGTAAGAAAAAGACGATGAGAGAACTAAAAACCAAAAGAACTCCTTCTGGAAATTTTGGTTTTATTTTTCTCACTGAACTGAAAAGGTGTCTCCAAGAGCACTGCAAAACTCCGTGCTCATTTAGAGAGCTATTGCTTAATGTATGTTCTGCTCTCTTACTCTTGCTATAGAATCAGCAATAAAAGTCTGATTTTCAATACGAAACACTAATGAAAAATGCCTTTATCTTTTACGTCACTGATAAGAAGCACCCTCACATGGGAGAATATTATGGAAGAAAATATAACGTCTGTAAAAGGTTACAAACGTCCTCGCATTCTACAGGCAAAGACACCCTAAACAAATTTTACACACCAAGGGCCAAATTTGTCACTGATTTGGTACACCACTGACAATTTTTTGCCAATGCTATTGAACAATTATGACCCTTCCTTTTTCCATGCTGTGTAGCATAACGCAATTCAAGTAACTTACACTGAAATTCTAATATAAATGTTAATATGACAATTTATAGAATTAAGTATTATAATTATAGATGTAGGGAATGCAGTTGGAAGAGAAACTCAGGTAGAAATGATGCAGAAAATGTGTTTTCAGCAGAGATTTGAAACAAAAGAGCAAGGTGACAAAGTGAAAAAAAAATGGCAAAGTCGTGTCAGGAACAGGACTTCCTACAGACAGTGATAAAATTGTGCTAAGAAGAAAGAGGAGGCCAGTGCCAACTAAACCAGATAGAAAAAAAAGAAAATTTCTTCAGCATGTCAATGGAAGACATGCTCATATATGAGCATTTCCGCAACGGGGCAGGGGGGCGGCAGCGGTGCGGGTCACACGCGTGGGTAGGAGAGGAGCAGCGAAGATGCGGGCTGTGAACCGGCAGGAAGTCTGGGCTCTGAAGGGCAAAAAGGATCGCATGAAGAACTAAGTTAAAGTTGATTCTTCCCATGCCATAGACCCGTACAAAGCCAGGCAGAAGAAAACTCCTGTTCTAGGGCTTTGTCACTCTTGCCAAATCAGTCTCACCTGTTCCTAACATCCCCCAGTGTTCCCACACCCTCCCCAGGCAAGGGGAGGCTCTGCCTATCTCGCTATTTGCAGCTTGTTTTTTCCAGCATTTAACGTGAATTCACATCTTAAGCTCATTACCTCTTGTCTATCCCCACAAACACAATTTAACCCCCTCGTGTGTCCCCCTTTTTATACCCTTAAAGACCAGTTTGTCTCCTAAGTTTTCTCCTCTCCAGATTAAGTAACAACACCGCTTTCAGTCTTTTCTTGCAAATCACATTTTTCAGACCTCTGATCAGTCTTGCTGCATTCTGTCCAATGACTCCACATCTTTCTTGAAGTCCAGTGCTGGACAAAATACTCCATCAGAAGCCTTTATGATGCTGAAGAAGTAAAAGATCTCAGTCTTTCACAGCTATTATTATTGTTAGTCTGTTTGCTTATTATGAGATGATTATACACACCTGTCAAGCACTCGTAGAGACAAGTTATTCAAAATAATAGATTACTTTTTAAAAAGAGAGAAAATCTAACTTTGGATATGAAAAAAAATTGTCTAGCAATTATTATTATTCTCGAAACTATAAACTTAAGTGAGGGGGAAAAAAAAAAATCTAGCCAATGTTTATCACAGTAAGATTTAACTATTGAACCGACTTTAGAAAATGAGAATAGTTTCCGCTCAGTGTCCATGCCAAGGGAAGCCATTACATATCCTACCGTGGACAGTGAGAAGTCTGTTGCAAGGATGATGCAAGACCTAGCAGAATCCCAAAAGCTGTGGTAAGGATGGGGGCCAAGCAACTCCCCAGTCCTTGTTTTTTGACTACCTATGACTACGCTCACAGAGCACCCGCAAAGTGGAGGGACTCCTTTCCAGCAGAACACGCATGCAGAGGCAGAGGCAGAGGTGCCCTTTCTACCTTCGGGCAGAAAAGCTCATCCTGAAGGATTTAAAATGGGTGGATGCAAAAAGTGGAATTGTCAGCTGTCTGAATCAAGAGCACGAAATATCATCCGGTTTATGCTACCGGCGTCTAGTTCATCTAGGTTGAGCTAGACTCTTCTCAGACCACACTCCCATGGGCAGTTGAAGAGCATCTTCCAGTTTAGTCTCATTTGAAACTGCTCCTCAATGGAAACCGAAGCATGGTGAGTGAGCACAGTGAAGATATTTCCTTGGAACGCTGCGGCACTGTTGATCAGAGCTAAAATGCAGGTGCGAGTGCTAATGTAGGTGTGGGGTGCAGGTGTAGGCACCCTCTGTGTTTAACTCATCTGATCACCAGAACTGGCTCGTGACCATTAGCTTTGAACTTTCCTGAGTGACTTGGTATTAAAGAACAGACATTTTGATTGTTTCTAACCAAACAGAACCCAGAAACTGGCCATTCTTACAAACAGATAAACAAGACGCTGTCCGTAAAGAAGTAAAGGCCGTGAATTTATGTCCAGAAAGAGACATAAATTCTTTCCACTACGGGCCTCCATTCTCTATTTGTTTGTAGTCAATTAAAAATTCATTATAATCAGAAGGCAAACAGCAAAGACTTATGCTTAGCTTTTCTTCAGAGGGGAATGGCCCAAACATTTAACTTTGACCTTCTTGTTAGCCTCCCTGTGTGCCCTTACAAATCCTGAAGTGCCTGCCAACGGTTTCCAAACCGCAATCTCATCCACCAAAATCGAAGACCTTGTCCTCGAAATTGCATGGATTTTTTGGGACCTATCTAGCACCCGTGGCTAGCAAAACAACCTTGTGTGGTTTATGGTTATGAATCATCCTTGAACAAAAGTAGACTAGTCATTGAAATGCATTTATTCCAGGAAAAAATCCTCTATGCCTGCTGGACAGCCCTAAGAAGTGAAACGAGATGATCGTTGTCCATGTAAGATTTCAATTGAATTTAAATGTAAGAATCGTCAGAGATGTCTCTCCCCCTGAAAAGATCTCCTGGTTAAAAAGCTTCATGATCTACTCCAAGAACATCCGATGTAATTTACCTTTCCACAGTGAGGCTCCCTTTGCAGAACAGTCTCCTACCCACTAGATTAGAGGGCACTCAAGCCCTCACTCTTTGGCTGTCTACTGGACAACAGAAAAAGTGAAGGAACGGGTGAGAAGGTAGGGGAGCGAGAGCAGCCTAGGATGTGGGGACGTCAGTTAAGGCTTCCTGACCTTTGTCCAGGGGCTGGCGACATTTTAAGAGCTTGTGAATATAACGAAGCCTGTAGTAGAAGACACCAAAAAGCAAGCGTTCACTTGCTCTAACACGGTTCACTTTCCTAACAGTGAACTATAAAACCACACTATACAGTCCATACAAGGCAGCGACACCGCAACATTAAGGTCCGTTTCTTTGGGAACAGGAACCACGGGCACTGCTCAGCTCCTTTGAAGAAAAGCTACAGGCGATTCCTCAAACAGGAAAACTTGGACCCTGGACAACCAGCAGTCCCCATCCATATCAGCTCTGATTTCATCACGCGAGGGAGGGGAAGCTTACACACCTGCATTACCTGATGAGCTTTAGGTAGTAGCTCCTCGTGCTTGAAAGACATTTAGCTGCCCTCTCTGGAACATCCAAGCCTGCCCAGGAACTCTGCAGCGAGACTAATTCTCGCCTTCACATCCCCAGACAGGGACCAGTCATCTAGCAGTCAGGGGCTAGCATGTAACCACCCAATTCCTTCTTTTTTTTTCTAAGACTTCCTTGTCTGCTGTTGTGATGGCTCTTCCCAGGATGCATAACCACTGCGAGGTTGACAGGATTAAAAAGCAGCAAAACATTGAGTCATTAGAGTAGATGAAAATAGCTTGGATTACCAATGGAGTGCATGCAGGTTAGCTAAGTTTTATCTAGTCTCTTAGCAAGTCAGAATAGGCTGCATTTAAAACTTTTCTTTATGGCTAAAAGTAGTAAGGACCCCATCACCACCCTCAGCTCAGAACTGCCCCTGACGGCTGGGTGAGATCCAGGTCTGGTCTTCTTCCTGCAAGAGCAATCCCAGCGTCCTAAAGCACAGAGGCAAAGATCGGGGTTTGCTTTTAAAATAAGAGCACATGAAATCACACAAAAAAGCAGAACATATGCTACCCTTACCGAAATCATAACATTTAATTTTCAAAAAAGCACAGGACTTCTCTACGCTTCCCAAACTAGTAAAAACTTTGTTAATTCTCTTTTAACTTAAAATAGCAAACCCAATAAACCAATGTTTTCAGTATAAAAAGTTTACTCTCCAGCTGAGCGTTTGAGTGCCAAGTTCCATCCAGAATCACACTTTCACAGCCAAATTAGAAACTATAAACTTAGAAACCAGTGTTTTATGATAGAATCCTTTGCCAGGCACTTCACTAGAGCTTGGGCTACCAGCTGCTCTAATAATAAGTCAATGTTATTGAATAATAATAATACCGAGCATTTGGAAGCACTCTGTAAAAGCAAATGAATGAATTTAGTGTATTATGCACAAGAAAGAGCTCACGGGGTAAAACCCCCTCTCTCGCTACAGGTGTACCCGACTTCGCAAGAGGGAAAAGGCTTAGGAGCGCTCACAAATCTGCCAAGCTCCACACGAGCAGAAGCGTTCGCCCGCAAGTGTGTTTAAGACACCAGCGTGCCCGGCAACTTCGGACAGCTGAAAGTGATGTGGAACCGGTGGCTGATACCCTGCACAAAGAAAAATGTCGGCTCCCAAAGTTAGCGTGTGGAATCGCTTCAGTGCACGAAGCAAGCCGTGAAAACGCGACGTGGCTCTGCAAATACAGGGGAGCGGTGGGTCTGTTGAGCCCGTCAGTCAGCTGTTCAGGCGGGAGGCATGGTGAGGCGGAGATCGCTAGCGGGCTAACCACTGTTCTTCGCCTACTTTTTCTCTCTTTCACTCGCCACCTGATTATTAGGCTGAAATAAAAATTAGGAGGAAAGGAGCGTGCTTCCTCGAAACTCACTTGAAACTCGGCTTTAAAAATACGGGCAGCATCTTAAAGCTGCGTGCACCAGAGATGAGGGGCGGTTTGGTCAGAACACGAGGAACCGGACAGTGTTTGGAGTGGGCTACATTGCTTACGGTAGGCGTAAGCAACCCGGCAGAATTAACACACGGGTATCGAGAAGATAGTCTAAACCCCTCTGTAATATTTTTAAAAGCACTTTGATCTCGCTTGGTGGAACACAGCACTGCATTCTGGAAATTCTCGTTTAGCCTCCGTGTGGTAATGCATCTGCTCGGGTTTGGTTTCTCCCCCACCCCACCCCCCCCACCCCGATAGCAGAAGGAAAGATTGCGCCCTTGAATTTGCATGCGTCAGGAATTGACAGGTCAAAGGCAAGTAAATCACATTATACACGATTGTATTGTTATTGTATCGATAACAACACATTATCAGAACAATTAACACGCTCGCACGACTACGCGGAGATCACAGTAGTGGTTTAACAAAAATCCAGATAAGTAACTAAACTCCGATAAAGCCTTCACTTTTTGTGTTTGGGGATTTGAAGGCTCTCCGAGAGACTCCGCGCGTGTGCGCTGTGCAGGCAGCCGCTCCGCGTCGCACCGCGGCTGCGGATCTCCCCGCGGCGAGAACAGCACCCCCCCCCCCCCCCCCCCCCCCCCCCCCCCCCCGCGGGGGGGGGGGGGGGGGGGGGGGGGGGGGGGGAGACCTGGGACCCTCCGGTCGCTCCTGACCGGAGTCCGACCTTGCTCTAAGCGGAACTGATAAGAGTTCCCATCACTTTGTGCAAACCTCTTGAAAGCAGATGACTAGGGAAAGGCAGACCTCCTTTCACCCCAAGCATCGCTGAAATAACCCTGTGTCTGTGTTTTAAGTAGCCAGCGGTTACCGCAAGCGTGAGGTGAGGGGGGAAGGAGCACTTTGGAAAGGAGACCTTCGGATATAGTGTTTCATTTGCAACTAGAAAAATGTAGTTGAGCCAGGATTGTGCCATTTATAGAATTCAGCCTGTGAAAGATTCGTGTACATTAATTTATGACCAATAAATTCTATTAGCGTTTTCACCATTTGGAGGACTGAACGTAATCAGAAACATGCGCAGATGCGGTCGTGGGTTTGCAAATGGCGACGTTTTTGGAAGACAGCAGTCCATGAGTTGAGGCATCTTCTCTGCCGGACCTTGTGCAAGTGCTTCTTGTTAAGAGGGGTTCACCTGTACGCGACTCTGCGGGGACCTGCGAGTCGGTGGTTCTGCTGTCCCCGGAGAACCGCGGGGCAAATGGTGACCACTCACGCTAGAAACCTCCCCGGAGCCTGTGCAGACACCCGTGGCCGTGGCTCAGAGCCCTTCCCCACGCAGTTTCTGTGGAACAGCTGCCCGCTCTGCCTGCACCTTGCTTTGCCGTCGGCGTGCGTGCAGACCCAGAGCTGCAGCCCAGCGGGTTCAAGGGGCAGCGGCAGCCTTGGCGCGGCGGTACCCACGGGCCGGCCCACGGGCGGAAAGTTCGTGGTCGGGGGCATTCATCCGTGCAGGAACTGACAGCCGGGGGCTTACCCATACGCCTGCCTTGAGCACATCCCCAGAGTGCTTCACGCGGCTCTGTCGCGACACCGGCCCGTCGCCGTCCCCTCTACACCGCGCCTTGCTCTCGCAAGGGCACAAGTAAGGGGAGCGGGGAGGGGATGGAAGGAGGGCGGCTGGCCTGAAGAGCGAAGAGCGAGCCTCGCTGGAGCCGAGCCCACCCGGGGGCTGAGCCCTCACTCCNGCTGCTTCTTCGCACACACCCCCCCCTCCGCCCCGAGCACCCTCTGGTAGATGTTACCGGATCTCACCCTGCTCACGGCGGCGGCCGGGGACGCGCAAACCGCGCTCTCGCCTTCCCCTGAACGGCATCAGCCCGGGCGCTTTCCCGCTGGCACCCACGGCGCGAGGGGAAGTCGATCACGCCGGAATGTGATCTGTGCGGAGAGAGCCAGGGGATTAGTCCTCGCCTCTGAGAAGTCAAACACAATAACCTTTACATTTGAACGAGCGAAGTAAATAGGAACTCGCTTCCCCGATCAAACCAGAGGATTTTAGGCAGTTGGAAATACCGGCGGCTCATCTCAGGGCGGGAAATCGCCGCCCGGTGGGTTGACAACCTGACCTCCGGGGCAGAGGTACCTGCACCGGCTTGAGCCCCCCTTGGTAGGGCTCCCATCTTCCAGAAATACCATTTCCCCGCTAAGCCTAAACGCCGGCAGATATCTTAATCTCCCCGCTTCTGACAACCGATGGGAACTTTTTTTTTTTTTCCCCCCCCCCACACACGGCTAAATGGATTGTAGGAGGTCAAACGTTGGCAAGGTGGCTTTGGAGATTGAGAGAATTACGTTTAAGAAGTAGCGAACGGGTGGCAAAACACGAAGCGGGAGAAGGTGCGGTGTGTTAGAGGAGCTGCTCGGCGTCGTGCAGAGCGCTGCGGCCGGCCCGGGCTCACCGGCGGGGAGGGGGCCGCCGGTTTCGGTTTCTTTCCA
>WAAD01022494.1:0-15000 GCA_013389945.1 Fregata magnificens
TGTGGGCCCTCTCCGGAAGGAAACGGGAGACCTGGGTACCTGGGATATGGAGAACGCTGAGGTGCTCAACAACTTTTTTGCCTCAGTCTTCATCGACAAGTGCTCAAGCCACACCATCCAAGTTGCAGAAGGCAAAGGCGGGGACTGGGAGAATCAAGAGTCCCCCACTGTAGGTGAAGATGAGGTTCGAGACCATTTAAGGAACTTGAATGTGCATGAGTCCATGGGACCTGATGGGATCTGTGGGTCCTCAGGGAACTGGCAGATGAAGTTGCTAAGCCACTCTCCATCATATTTGAGAAGTAGTGGCACTCCGTTGAAGTTCCCAGTGACTGGAAAAGGGGAAACATAACCCCCATTTTTAAAAAGGGAAAAAAGGAAGACCCAGAGAACTACAGGCCAGTCAGTCTCACCTCTGTGCCTGACAAGATCATGGAGCAGATCCTCCTAGAAACTATGCTAAGGCACATGGAAAATAAGGAGGAGACTGGTGACAGCCAACATGGCTTTACTAAGGGCAAATCATGCCTGACAAATTTGGTGGGCCTTCTACAATGGTGTTACAGTGTTGGTGGATAAGGGAAGAGCAACTGACATCATTTATCTGGAATTGTGCAAAGCATTTGACACTGTCCTGCACAACATTCTTGTCTCTAAATTGGAGACACATGCATTTCATGGATGGACCACTCAGTGGATAAGGAATTGACTGGATGGCTGCACTCAAATTGTTGCAGTCAATGGCTCGGTGTCCAAGTGGAGACCAGTGACGAGTGGCGTTCCTCATGGGTTGGTATTGGGTCCGGCGCTGTTTAACATCTTTGCTGGTGACATGGACAGTGGGATTGAGTGCACCCTCAGCAAGTTTGCCCGCGACACCAAGCTGTGTGGTGTGGTTGACATGCTGGAGGGAAGGGACACCATCCAGAGGGATCTTGACAGGCTTGAGAGGTGGGCCCATGCAAACCTCATGAAGCTCAACAAGGCCAAGTGCAAGGTCCTGCACATGGGTCAGGGCAATCCCGAGCACAAATACAGCCTGGGCAGAGAATGGTCTGAGAGCAGCCCTGAGGAGAAAGGCTTGGGGGTACTAGTTGATGAGAAGCTCAACATGACCCGGCAACGTGCNAAGCGTGAGCAGCAGGTCAAGGGAGGTGATTCTCCCCCCTCTACTCTGCTCTGGTGAGACCCCACCTAGAGTACTGTGTTCAGCTCTGGGGCCCCCAACATAAGGAGGACATGGACCCGTTGGAGGGAGTCCAGAGGAGCGCCACGAAGATGATCAGAGGGATGGAGCACCTCTCCTATGAAGACAGGCTGAGAGAGTTGGGGTTGTTCATCCTGGAGAAGAGAAAGCTCTGGGGAGACCTTATAGCAGCCTTCCAGTACCTGAATGGGTTCTACAAGAAAGCTGGAGAGGGACTTTTTAGAAGGGCATGTAGTGATAGGACAAGGGGTAGTGACTTTACACTGAAAGAGGGTGGGTTTAGATTAGATATAAGGAAGAGATTCTTCACTATGAGGGTGGTGAGGCACTGGAACAGGTTGCCCAGAGACGTTGTGGATGCCCCATCCCTGGAAATGTTCAACGCCAGATTGGATGGGGCTTTGAGCAACCTGGTCTAGTGGAAGGTGTCCGGCCCATGGTGGGGGGGTTTGAACTAGATGATCTTTAAGGTCGCTTCCAACCCAAACCACTCTATGATTCTATGATTCTACAATATCTTGGTCCTATCACCTTTCCTCTAGCTGCTTCTACTACACCCGATTCAAGAAGATAGGGATCACTGAGAACCTTGCACTTAAAACCTTTAACATAGGCATGACCTTTCGTGAAAATGACCATACAACCTTCAGGACCACTGTGCTGGCAGTTCAAATCACATCACAGCTTAGGAAAATCAGTGTAACTTTGCCGACAATCTTATGAATAACCTGATCCATTTAAATATAACTGTATACAGAAAACAGACTCTACAGAAACACATTTGGTTGTAGCTTATCTCAAAAATATTCCACAACTCAGTTCACAAGTAAAGGCATTTTTCCCTTCTCCCAGTCAGTGTGGAAAGGAAGGTCATAACTGAGATTTCCTTCCTTCATGGCACTGCGTATTATAAATGCAGCACAAAAAAAACTTGACTAGCATAACTGTGGATGATGGAGGAGGTAAATCTAGCTATTGTAGTCTCCCATAACTGCTTTGACTAATTAAATCTCAGAAGATGAAAGAAATTATATAGCAAGGTTTTTTTCAGTAAAACACATAAAGACTTGAAAGAAAGGTGCAAGAAACTTACATAGCCAGACTGCTACAAGCAACTGCAATTTAAATTCCAACTCACCTGAAAGAAACTACATCTGTAGCAGGATAAGTTTTTAAGTCCTCCCCTGATCTGTCTCTCCAGTTGCAACTAACACCAGACAAGTATCACACAGAGCTCACATGTGGAGTAAAAGAACATCTGAAGTCTGCATTAGCTCACTGATACCTGTAGTGAAAGCTAGGCCCAAATACGAGTTACAACTATGTCTCGCTGCTCTTTAAAGTTTGAAAATAAGACATTCCTTGTCTTCCAAGATGTTGCCACAAAACATCAAAATCCTTGTGTAAAGAGAAGATGGCTTGTTATATATCTGAAAATTTTATTCAAGTCCTAAAGACTTTTGTTGAGGGTATAAAATGAGTAAGAATGTCTATGGGGAATCATCATCTGTTTGTGGCAGGCAAGAAATTCCAAAAATGTTTAGTCTGTTCTGCTCTGTGCTCCTGCAGAAAAGGTTGTATTTCCTTTTTCAGTGCCCATAATCTTTTTAGAACCTTTTCTTTATTGAGCCCATAAACATCACAGTGGAGCTGCAAATCATCATAGTCTGCAGAAACTCCATCAAGGAAGCTACAGAGTAAATGATGCTGAAAAGTTGATGTTCACAACAATAGGCAGTTGACTAACTTCATGATAGTATGCATGACATCTGAGGTATTAAAAAAATAATACAGAGGACCATATGAAGGATGACATGGTCTCAGTATGACTTGGTCAATCCACAGGACCAAGATTCAGGAACCTTAATCAAGTACATTTTCCCTACCACTGTTCTTCACTAATCTAGTTTTGCTGACACTGTCTTCTAATTATGCAAGTGCCTTCAAAATGTCTTACTGACAAAGTCAGTGGCTTTTCTATCTTTGACATAAGTTGCCATGCCTGAAGAAAGTCAAATATGAAACTGTATTCGTGAAAACCTTTAGGAAATTATGCAAAGGAATGAGAATGATCAGAACAGAAAATGCCTTCCACTTTACTAAGGACTCATATGCCATACGCCATTTCAATGTTTTAACCTTTGAAATAATAGAACTAGAAGAAAAATGGGCTTTTTCAAATTCATTGGGTGCTTTGGGTTTTATCCTTCCTTTTGCAATCTGCTGTTACATTGGGGATATACTCCGTTATCACTTCAGAGACTGTAAATGTCTTTCTGTTGTGCTGGCCAATATCCATAAGAAGTTGGTGGGATTACCCACCTATATATTTTGAATATTGATTTTTTTTCTCAAAGATTTAACATGGTTTGTTATAGATAGACTGTAATAAATAAAAAAGTGATTCTATAAAATAGATGCAAATTAAATCAGCAAATATAGATTTGTTTTATGATGACAAAAACTTTTTTATAATGTAATATTTACAGTTTCTTAGTGAACTGATTTTAAATGTTACCATTAAGCTTTTCAAAATAAATTAGGGATATTCAAGGAAGTTAGGTGCCTAATTTCTATTAACATCCCACAGTTGATGGGCACTTCAATTTCTAGCTTCCTTAGCAGATCCTATCATCCATCATCAGGTTTTCCTATTCTTAGAGTGAACAATGCAAACCATAGACAACCTTTATTTTCATCCATTTGTTGTAATATTTTACAACCATTTGATTTTATATTGTCCAAGTCATGAATGAGTATATGTCTGTCTGAATAGATATGATTATTAATAGAGGACAATAGTACAAATATAAGTAAAGCAACAACACCATTAATATGTTTGTTGCTCAGAGCAATGAATGGATAAAAAGACATAAGAGCCAAGGCACTTACACTGTGCAATATACATGTTTATAGGTTACAAATTAAATTGCCATCATCTGCCAGCAATAACTTCATGGTAATATAGAGAATCACCAATATTCTGAGATACAGAGCCTATAGCAATTGTTGAGATGCAGCAGTTCCTCCTGTATTTAAGGAGCAGAAAAAAACCTCACAAATGTGTGGTGTCCAGTGTGTGTGTATGGAGTATTGAGCATAAAATATTAACAGCTCCTTGCAAAAGATCAAGTAAAAAGGAATACATAGTTCCCTTTGTTAGCATTCTAGATAAATACACGGCTCTACAAAGTTAGAATCAGAAAAGAAATGTTAATTTCTATCCTAAAACTTTAGCAAATGCTATATCCGATCTCACAGAGTAGCTTCACTAAAATATCAGTTTGGATGGAGGCAGAGTTCTGCCTCAGTGGGTCTTCCAGAAATTCGACTGCAAGCAGAGGCAATTCTCAAGGCATCATCAGACAAAAGAAAAGAGAGGAACATGCAGGGGTCTATTATATGACTAATCTCTTGGTCTCGTCAGATGGAGCACAAGAGGACAATAAAGCATAGACCTTGCAGTCTAATAAAATGTTTATCTCATTCATGAGCAAAAAATATCAGATATAGTCAAGTTGAGCCCAAAGCAAGAAATGCTGAAAAAGAGCAGTAGAGAAGTGCATGGGAGGGCCGTTTTCTGAAAGGTGCTGATTAGGAGCAAGTATGATAACAGTATTTTATGATGCATACCTGTGTCCACGAAGAATTGTGTTTGTACGGTCATCTTAGCACCACATTCAGTCAACATCATACAGATAAAATTGTATAAGAAATTTCTGTCCTGTTACCAGCCTTTTGAGATAACTGTCTTCCTACTATAGAAGTTTCAAAGTTTTCAACCTTCAAAATTAGTACTCCCTCAAGAGGAATACAACACAATTTCAGATATTTAAACAATTTTAAAACTTTATTGCCAGCAGATATAAACTTTGAGCAATGATGGGGACAGATCAAAGACCTGAAAATTATCTTAAGCCACCTACATCAGGGAAGGTCAAGAAAAGAGCTGTACTACAGTTGACACAAGGCTGAAGAGCATGTCTTTGTTTTTCAGACAGTTCTCTCTCATTTTCCTCAACCCTCTGTCTAGCTCTCAAACATGAACATGAAAATCAATTTTTTATTTTATATGTATTAAAAATGTGTGCTTCTCAAAAATATTTCTTGGGAGACAACACAGAAGAGGCAACCCCTTCCCTCCACCCACCCCAAAACCAGCCCAGTCCACAGTGGCAGTAAGCACCCAACCTTGTGCATCAGAGCATGATTATTAATCTTCTGTGGGCATATGATGAACCAAAGGGGCAAACAAAGGAAAAAAATAAAAGTAAATTCGGGTATCAGAAAAGGAGATAGACTACTAATATTCAGCTACACTAAACTACTACAACTATGTGGTTTAACACCAATTAACTTAACTGAGGTATATAACTTATAAGTACTCGATGAAAACATTGGTCTAGTTAGTTTGGTTGGAAGAACTGTGGCTCATCCACATGTGCTCTGGGAAAAGGTAGCTACCAGGCACCTTTGGTCCCTTGGATGTGCTGCAGGAGGACAGCTGCTGCAGCATGTTGGAGACCTTGCAGAAGAACTGGGTCTCTTGGGCGATTTAGCATTGAATTCCAGTTGATTACAGCAAGTCTTTACCATTCTCTGCGATGGGCTCTGCCTCAATGGTAAAAGTGAACCTGCAGTCAGGGGTGCTGAAAACTGAATTAACTGAAGTCTCATGGAGGCATGTTGCTGCTGTTTATTAAGACTTGTAGACTCACCCAGGTAGGCTTTGAAATAAGCTTCTCTCTGATTATTTACCTTAGAAAACTTTTCTTTTCAGACCGTGCCTGAAGCAAGCAAGGTGATTCTACACTTGGTATCTAACAAGAAGCAAGAGATCACACATTTTCAAAAAGAAAAATAACCATTAACTTTTTATTTTTATTTGGTGTTTTGCTTCAGGCTTCTATGCCACAAACACTGAGAAGCTTGTTTTCAATTAGAAGTTGTTTCCACTAACAAGTCACTTGCAAACTTCTTGATATATTATTGTATCATTAAAAGCTGCAGATTATAAATTTAATTATTCTGTTATAAATGACCAGGACATTAGAACAATATGAATGCTCTCACGTGCCCAGTAAAAAAATAACCAAAAAAGCATAATGCTTCCAGAGCAGAGCAATAATTGTATGCTTACTATTGCCAAGGGTACAACAATAACATATGTGCTTGGCACGCTGGGGTCACTGACCAATCTTCAGAGCATTGATATAATTACTTTGGCAAATGTAGTGTAACTGCAAGAAATTAAGTTCTTTAGATGGAAGAATGAAATGCATCACTAAAAGTAGTACCTAACAAAATTTACAAAGACATTGCGAAGATTTGGCGGCACTACTATAGAGAATTGGCACAGAAAATTTCCAGATTCATTTCTACGAAGAGCCTCATTTCATAGTGCAACCTTAGCCTCTGTGCTTTCCCAAGATCCATGTGCATCAACACATCAATCTTGTAGCTAGATTCCATCTGTGTACTCAGACCAGAGAGCCAAATAGTTCATTATCTGATTACAGATTTGAAAGAAATGGTGGAAGTAAACAGAAAAGCTTAAGAACTACCCACAGATATGTAAATTTTTAAATCTGCTAAAAAAACGTTTGAAACTGTCACCAATTTCCAATTCTGTGTTTGGTAAGATGAACTCAGAGTGGCAATTCAGCTGCAGTGGTCCCACAGTGAAAGGCACAACATCATATGTGTTACCTTTCACTTTCTACTGTTGCAAAACTTGAACCTGCACAGGCTACAGTGAACAGCATTTCAGGGTGTGCCCACACTTACTAGCTTTTAAACAGCGTTAAAAAAAAAAATCAAACAAAAACCCCCAACCTAAAGAGTCTGATACTATCTGTCACTAAAATATTAATCCTATGTAAAGCTGAGGTACTTGGTGAAAGATAGTCTTTTAGGTACTATCTTTAGAGGTGTGTCTCCCATTGAGCTTCATCCTAAAAAAAACATTCCAGAAGGCAAGTCACCTGAGCTGAAACCCACTAAAATAGGCCAGTATTAAGAAAAGCCGTATGATATACCTCTTACTCTTCACTAAAAAGAAAAGTCAACAGTCCGCTCCTCAAAAGACTAGAAACTGCTGCAGTTGTTGAGTGTGCTGGAAGTTGACTTACTTTATTTACTAAGGTCTTCCAACCCCATTGAAAAAAGCAGTAGACAAATATTACTCTTTCTATGGAAGGGAAAACTAAAGTTGTCAGTGTTCATATTGCTTTTTTTATGTCAAGTTCCAATTACAATTAGACTAGAACAATTTTTATTATCAGGTGTTAAGCAAAAGTTCCCATTGAAATCCACGAGAAATCAATGATTGTCTGATTCCTATATTGTCCCATGGCTCCAACCATATCCTTGAACACAAGAGTCCAAGCATATCAATTAGGCCACCAGTGCCGTATTTAAGCAAGGTGATCCATATTTAAGTAATCCATTTAAGCAACGCGATCGCTTTTCTGCCAAAATACATAGTGATCAGAAATAATACCACTGGATTCACAAAAAAATAAAACCCACCATTACTCCATTCTTTTAATTAATATATTTAAAGACAGGGTAGTAAGTATTTTGGAAGAAGGACAGTATTCTTCATTTCAGCTGTGGGTTTTATTTTTTTAAGAAAATATTACTACTATAACCGGGAAAAAAAGAAATGTCTTTTCCCCCGCTTTGGTGTGACTTTTAAGGCTACAAAATGTGCCAGATTAAGACCTTGGAGATGGAAATGCTATGTTTATCCACAGGGCATGTTCAGCACTGCCAACAGCTGTGCGACTTTTCCCAAACAATGTTCCTCAACGATGACTTGAAAGGACCACAATTAGGGGCAGGAAAATAGTTTAATTTCCATGCCCATTCAATCCTTGGCTTCTCTGCTGAGCCTGCCAACTATTGCCAATTGCAATGGTGGATTTTGTGACATGGACACTTGTCCACTAGGAACTGGACTGAGGCTGCAATCCGATGCAATTATTTTCAGTCACTATTGACCTGTGAGAAGTTTCAAACAAGGAAATGTTGAAGCTTTTCTGCTCTTACCAGCTCCCTCAACCAATGCTACCACTGTAGCAGTGACAGCTGAAGGGTTTCCTGACAATTTCAAAACGATTTTAATAATTTTTTAATTTTTTAACCCTCCCCTCTGATTAATTTGATTACCAGTAAAAAAAAAATCCCAAAACAATAAAAAACCCTTTTCAATCATACATCAAAAATACATATTTCAAATGTTTCAAAAAAATTTTTTTAAAAAAGCTCCTGACTTGAACTGCACATCTTGTGATGTAGCACAGGATAAAAATACCAAGATCCACTTTCATAATCACTGTGTGTTAACCACTCATCCTTTCCCATCATATCTGAAGAGCTACCTTGTGTTTTTTTCCCCTGGGATTTCATGCCATTTAACATGTGCACAGAAATATATATATATATATATTTGATTCTATACTTAAGTAACTAACAGGTAATTTGGTAATGACAGGACCAAAGCTATAGCAAGAATGTATAGTTCTGTCTGACCTCAGAGTGTAAGTAATCCTGGCTTGTGTTTGGATGGGAACCCTAGGTGCCACAGGCATAAATCAAGAATTAATAATTGATGAATAGGTATCATTTGGCTCTAATGTTTTTAAGCTAACTTACAGGAGACAAAAATATAAATAATGTACATTGTATTATCAGACTCAAGAGAGAATACAAAAAAAAAAAAAAAAAAAAAAAAAAAAAAGAGAATGCAGTACTGAGGTAAGATTGCTCTGGCCTTCCTCCCAGTTTGGGACAAGAAGGGAGGAGAACAGGAGATCCCTCTAGTGGCAGCGACAAAAATGGGATTTTGGCTAAATCTGAATGAGCAAGTCTTTCAGAGCCAGAAGATGTGTTTGGAGCATGGGAGTCTGCAGCAAGGGAACAGGCAGAGCAGGGATGAGAGCTGTCTCTGCAGAAAGGCTGCCTGATCCCAGTGGCACCTGCAGGACTCAGTTGTTCTGTCGCTATTTAAAGTGCACAGAAAGGAGACATGCGTGAGGCCTCAGGGTGGGAGAAGCAGGGTGCAGGGCAGTCATACAGTTCTTCGAAGCTGAACTGTGTTACACAGCCAGAGAGTGATACCTTTCTGCATGCTTTGATTAATACAGGTATCCAGATCTATCTGGGGCGTACCAAAGGATAAATTTTTTATTGCCCCCACATGATAAAATATATATGGTTGTATTCCTTGCAATAGAAATAGGCTCTTTTTTCCCCCATAGATATGAACTATTGAATGCTAGAGCATGAGCTTGTGAATGTCAAGGTATGCCAAATGAATGTGGAACAAAAGAAGAAAAAGGCACCCCAACCTGTAAAACCACCTACACTGAAAATGAAGGCCAGTTCCTTGCCTACAGAGTCATTCAGGGCTAATAAAGGTGTAATCTTACTATGCAACAAGTATGTTTGTTGACAAAACCCATCCCGAAAGTTTATCATACTTTCATATGTCACATCTGCTCTTTGCCTTATTGTGCTACTCCAGAGCATTAGTCCTACCGTAAATACAGAGGTGTATAAAAGATATACAAATCAGCCTGCCACCCTTATCTGTTTAGGATTTTTTTTAAGAATTGTGTTCTAAAAGGAGCAAGAGACAAGAAAAATATCTGGGTTATAATGGGGAATGTATTTTGTGGGCTTGTATCATTAAACGTGCAATAAGTTTATAATTTCACTGTAAGTTATGAAGTGTTTTATTCTTTGTCTACAGATGATTTGTTGATTTATGTAGCCTTTTCAGCTTACCTGGAATGATATATGCTTACTCAAGTGAGGAGTCTTTTTCTGAATTTGAACTTATTTATGAAATGGACTGTACAGTGTGACTGCCTTCAATAGCTAATACAGGACTAGTTGAAGTAGAAGATCCCAGTACATAGCAGTTACTTGGTTAATGTTGGCATACATTTCTGTGGCAAACCCACATCCTGCCTCCTGTGGAAATATTTCCCTCTTTGCTTATAATTTTTACTAAATTTACTCCTCTCGAGATATTCTTAAAAATGCCTAGAAGTCAATTACAAAACCAGCCTAGAGGAAGGCTACTTCTGCACTGTCTTGAATCCTAAAATATTTTGAATGCTGTTTCTTGAGAGTTCGGTATAGCGTTTACAGAAGCCCCCACTTTCTATCTGTTGTAATATATAGACATTTTCTACCAGGATTCAAAGACAAATCATAAAATATCCTCAAGATGAGTTTAGTTGATTGAGAAACACAGAATCATAGAATCATTTAGGATGGAAAAGACCTTTAAGATCGAGCCTATCTGTTAACCTCACACTCCCAAGTCCACCACTAAACCATGTGTCTAAGCACCACATCTACATGTCTTTTAAACACCTCCAACGATTGTGACTCAACCACTTCCCTGGGCAGCCTGTTCCAATGCTTGATAACCCTTTCAGTGAAAAAGTTTTCCCTAATATCCAGTCTAAACCTCCCCCGGCACAACTTGAGGCCATTTCCTCTTGTCCTATCACTTTTTACTTGGGAGAAGAGACCGACACCCACCTCGCTACAGCCTCCTTTCAGGTAGTTGTAGAGAGCGATAAGGTCTCCCCTGAGCCTCCTTTTCTCCAGGCTAAACAACCCCAGTACCCTCAACCGCTCCTCATAAGACTTGTTCTCTAGACCCTTCACCAGCTTCGTTGCTCTTCTTTTGACATGCTCCAGCACCTCAACGTCTTTCTTGCAGTGAGAGGCCCAACATGCTGCAGGGATAATAAATTACTGAACAGATTTTTACAGAGCTGAAGTCCAGTGTGAACCTACCCAAATCCCACAGGGCCAGAAAGCTTGAATGACAGTCCCAGGGAGCAGAAACGGTGTGGAGGGACCATGCTGGGGGGCTTCACATGCCCTGGGCATTGCCGAACAAGGCTGTATTTCAGGTCTCTCCAAAGCAGGTCACAGAGGGGGCTGGGGTGGCCCTGAGCCACTGATTGTGTAGTGACACCATCAAAATCCCACCACCCCCCCCAAAAGGGGCCAAGGCACCTGTTTTTGCTCGAGGCCACTGGTTGATGGTTGGAGGAAAGCCGCTGTGTGGCTAGGGGAAGGGTGGAAAGGACCCACTATTCTTTTTCCTCCTTTTGGTTCTCAGTGCCAGGTCCTGTTCCCAATGCCCATTTGACTGATGTCTCAGCAGAGGAACTGGGTGTTGATCCTAGACAATGGTGCAATTGAATGCCACGTAACTGGAATCTGTTATATTACTCATGCACGTAGCAGATTTACTGTATTTCAGGAAGTTTTCTTTAAAAATGCCCACAAATACTTATTATGAACAGAGTGTTTAACATTTCTTAAATACAAAATCATAAATATGTGTTTATTATTTGTTTTTTAAACAAAACATCTTGCTCAGGCTGTTATGTATGGATGGCCGTAGAGATGCAGCTGGATATACTTTAATCCTTAGAAGAATGTGGTCTTTGTATTGTATCAAGTGGGGTCACAGTAAAATATCTTACCCTGCATTAGGCATCTATACAGTAACTATACTGTAAAAATGCCACTGCCTATAATAGGCCAAATTTTTTTTTCATGGTGACCACAGCATCTATTATCTTTTGATTGCAATTACATTAGCGCTTTACTTGAAGACAAAGGGACAATCTTTCTTTGTGTAAATGTTAAAATGCATGTCCTAGCTTATAGAAATATTTTTTCTTTTGTTTCAGCTCCATTAATTCTTTTAATTGAGAGGAAATTTTAGAAAACTTTTCTCATATTACTAGAATTCATTTTTAACAAACAAAATGAAATTGCTTTGTGTGTTTTTTTTAATGAGAAACTAACTAGATATTATTGCTTTTGTAAATAAGGCACCATTACCTTTCCTTGAGCTAGTGAGACAGGCAGTGAAAGAATTTAAAAGTAAACACAAACAAGCAAACACTGCAAATATAACAGAGGGCATGTCTGTATTGGCTCTTCACTTTTAGGTTAACATGGCAAGTTTAACACTGTGCTAACACATTTTAATGTGTCGTAGTTTTTTAAGCCAGAAAGAAAGTCACATGCTCTGCTAATATCAAAATTATTTTCCTTGGATAAAAGTATAAAGCATGTCTATGGGGAACAAAGTTAATTCTTAAACAACAGAAACTGTCTTTTTAAGATGAGTGAAAATGTCAATTTTCTTCTGAGATGGTGTTAAAAAAAAATCCAATCCCCACCGTATTTTTAGATTTTTGATACACAAATGTGCAAACTGATGAATTCCTCTTTTCTCTGGCAACAGGTAATTAAACAGCAATCATTTTGACTGCAAAAAGAACTGCACTGCCCAACTGCAGTGCAGTCAACTCTCAGTTTTGTTGTATATTGCATATGCTACATAATACAAAGACTTTTGTAATACGTTGCTTCACAGTATTAAGCAACTTTTTAATGAAGAGAAAGTTACTGAGCTGCTGTAGGGAGTAAATACATATATATACACCTTTTGTCTAGAAAACTATATTGTGATAGAGCTGCTTCCTTTTGGTATTATATGATTTTGATTGTGACCTTTTTACACAGATGCCTCATATAGTCTGACTGAGACCTGTAACAAGAGTCAGAAGTCAAAGAACAGGACACTTTGCAATGAGGAAATAAACTTTTTACTTTTGATAACATTTTTGAAAGTACAGTTTCATTATCTGGCACTTCTTACCTTCGTGTAGCAGAATAGGAAAACAGGGAATGGTAGTCCTAAACAAATCAGTAACAAAATGAGACATGCCATTTTTAATGAGAGATTGCTGAGAATTAGAACCACTTTCTTTTCCAGGACAGGAACGGGCTGGTTTACAGTCATCTCCACCTCTTTTCTCTTTTTCCCTCCCATTGGAGACAGAGGATGTTCACTGTGGGTCACAGCAACACAACACCAGGTTCTAAAATTATCCTTTCTATCAAGTTTTCAAAGCCTGGTTTCTCTCTTTAAGGCAGAACAAAAGTATCTTTTTATGCTGGCCATTATGCTGACCACATTATGCATGTGAACCTGTAAACTTCTGGAAATGACTTGAAGTACTGTATAGATTTTAATACCAGAAAAAATTCCTGAGCAACATTTGAAGGCGACATTTTACAATAGAGCAGGCACCGTAACTAGAAAAAAAAAAAAATCAAATCCAGTATCTCTCACTATCAACTTTATCAAGCAGTAAAAAATGAAAATGAAAAATAGACACTGAGTGACAGAAAACACATGGTTTGCCAGGTTCATTAAGGAATCTGGTAGCACATCTGGGAAACTGAAACTAAATATCAGACTCTCGGAATACTCTGAATATCGGCTTATCAGATTTTGAGAGCAAGGTTTTTGTAATCCTTCTTGTTGAAATGCAGAAATTCCCTTTTCATGAAATGCAAGCTTAAACCGTTCTTTAAATTCCTTCACATTTATACTAGCAGATCTCAGCTGGAGAATAAGCTTAGTCAGAAAACCTTAGTCACCTGATGTTACACACTAACAAATACACAGAGGCTGATTTTGGCAGTTGTGTTTAGGGCATTTGCTCAGGTATCCTCACTTTTCAGATATGCCCCCCGTCACAGCAGAAACAAGTGATTGCTGAGAGTGTTGGAGGGAGTTGGCTGAATGTGCTGGGAGGCAGCACTGGTGCCACTGAATCATAGCCTGGAAATTTGCAACTGGATTGGACAAGCAGATATTCATGATACTAAAATACGTCCATTTTCCATAGGACAGTACAGAGCAGCCTCACGACACAAGAGCTGTGCTGTACCATCCAGCACTCACTTTCTTCAGGCGGACAGCCCTGAGGATGGTGTCCTTCAAACACCTCTAGCATGAAATGCCACTTGGAAAAAAGTACTTTGATAAACATGTTTTAAATTAAATCCGAAACACTCTCAAGGGCCAGAGCTGCTATGCTACGGCCTCAAGTTTTTAACCTATACACCCCAGCTTGTTGCTGTGCAGAATTTGCCAGGTCCTTCTGTAGTTCATGCCTGAACATTGTGAATTAACAAGCATGTAAGTAATAACAAAGTGTTAGCTGAGATGCATGCCCTGCACAGTCAGAGAAACTAACTCAGACTGGTTTCATTTTGACAGCAGCATCTGTGCTTCTCAAAACCACTAGCTAAGTTTCTGTGCCCAGGAAAGCACGGTACACCTCCCAGTCCAGGGAGAGTGTGAAAAAGGTGACTTCAACCTACCTTTATGCCTGGAGGATAACAGACTGCTGTAGGGCCTGCCTTAATCAAAAGCATAAATTAAGAAGCTCTGAAAGCTGCTATGATACACATACAAACTCACCTGAGGTTTCCACCCAGCAGCTTCACAGCCCACAGCAACTGAAGATCCCCTTACAGAAAGGCCATGCTGATCCCAAAAGCACTCCCTCTTCCCCAAAAACTTCAGTCCACATGCTAGAAATACCACTCTCTTGATATATGCAGAGATTTTACAGCCTCCTTTACTAACTGGGTCGGGGTATGAACACCTAATGGAGTGAATTTTCCAAAAAGACGATATGTAAAATAAATTAATTTTATATCTGTCTAGGTTGCTGTCCAAAAACTGAAGTTTGTATTCAGATACCTGAAGCTCAATCAGAACACCCTCCAAAGTTTTAGCTAGGAAACATGACTGAAACAGGCCTAGCCAGCCAAATTCCCTAAGTGATCATTAATTAGAGGTCTCAGGGCAGACATCTGATAACTTCATCCCAGCAACCTGGAAAGGTGGCAGAATTAGAGAGATAAGAGGTGATGAAACA
>WAAD01022494.1:20000-23543 GCA_013389945.1 Fregata magnificens
TACATAGACAAGCTTACATAGCGTTCCGGCACCATACAATATGCAGTATTTGAAGATCTATTGCCTGTTCAGTTAACATACAAAACTCAATTGAACTTTGCAAACAGGGAGCTCAAGAGAATTTTGGCAAGTATAGAAGGAGAAAAAAGGGCGATTATTTGGGCAAACCCAGAGATAGACATCTGCTGAAGGGATCTGATGAACTTAGGCCTGCCCCAAAATACTCCCAGGTACAGTAGGTATGTTGGAGAGATTAGTACAGATGTAGAGTCTTCTTTCTTTTTGTGCCCTTAAATGCTTAATTTACTGAAAACAAACCCTGTATTTTGGCTATATCTGGCGTTACTGTGTGCATCCTTGGTCACAGAGGCTGTACTTAGACTGAGTGGGGCACGAGAGCCGCAGCGTGCCCCCAGGTTTGGTCTGTGGGGCTGGGTATGCAGCTGGGATGCCAGACCTCTCTCCTGAGTTTAGCGTGTAGCAGGGACACTTGGTGCACACCCCTAGCATGCTTCAGGAGGGTGCTGTAGGTGGTCCTGGACCTGCTGGTTTAGACAGAGCACGCTGTCCGGAGTCACTGAGGAATTGACAGGGTCACTCTATGGCACCTGCTCAGAAAGCGTGGTTGAAAGAGGAAAAAAATGATAGCCTGAGGCCAAAGTTGTGGAGAGGTAAAGGCAGAAATTCTGATGTTGTGGCATTTCTCCAAGGGCCTTCTTGGTATGAAGGAACCCAGGATTTCTTCCCAAATCTGCACAAACTCCTTGGCCATGTTCTAGCTCCATAGCAGGTGTGACCCGGCATAATCAACCCCAAGTTTCTGTAAAACAGAAAGTGTGGCAAAACCAGGGCTGCAGCATTCTTTGATGAGGCATTTGTAGGATGGCTGATGGGAAAAGATGCTGTGATGCACATCCATACTCTAATTGCAGCCGGAGACACTAGACGGGGAATAGATATGAAGTAAGCTTGTAACTAGAATGTTTGTGGATGTACAGGCTTATTAGAAGTTTCAGGCTTATCTCTTTCAGGTGTGAAATTCTGTCTCGATCCACAGGACTGATGAAAGAAAAGCAGTAAGAGGGGGTTTTTTTGCTTTGTTTCCTTTAACTTAAAGAATAGTTACTTTTCCATTCAGACAATGCCCTTCTTACTCATGGAGGTTGACATGCAATGGTGTATTTAATCTTGTGCCTGCAATTGCTATTTCTAATTAATGTAAAGAGACATAAAAGCCAAATTATATACCCCTGAGTAAAAGAGATTAAAATGAAAATACTGCCAATTCAGTTCTAATTTTATTTATAAACCTAATCTGAAACAAATGTCACTTTTTTAACTGATTCTGAATATATCATGCTGACTGTAAAATTATAAAACTCCCACTGATGTATTCAGGAAATTCTGTTGAGCACACTCAGTAATTTCACTTTACTAGTCATTAGGTACAAATTACTGCTCACCATAAAAAATATGAATCAGCTGTCTGCATTTTTTTTTGATTTGGAAACTTAAGATCATGAATCACTTCCAATTAATTATAAACCACATGTAAACCAACAATGTGAGTCATATTCAAAGGCTGTGTTTAGCAGTGTATCATTTGCCTGCTGAATGTCATGTATTGAAAGCATTATTCTTAGTAATTTACGGGTTTTCCCAAAACTTCCAACTTCAGTTCAGTAAAGACATTTCATCAGATTCCCAGAGTTGGGGAAACCCTTGTTTAAATTGATTATGGAAGATTATTTAATGCCACCTTGCCTTTTCAAGGCTAAATTCATGTCACACATAACTATGTAAAAGCAAGCTTAACAGATAAAAAAGCCAATCTGCCAATAAAAAGAGATTCAAAGTTTTATTTTTGGCTGCATTTTAAGATGATGTTCTCTTAGACAGAAGTACCATAGTACAAAAATAACCTTAGACAACAAGAATAAGTCATTTTGGTATGTTCTTTAGCACATACACTTCAACATGCATTTAAAAGGATGCATTTTATCTTTATCACAGCATATACTAAACTGTCCTGAGAAAGTAGTGTGTTTTTAAAGAAAACTTGCAAGAAGGTTAGCCTCACTATTATATTATGAAATGCAATGTTTTCATGCAGAATTTTCCTGAAAAACTCTAAAATAGGAAACCTTTTTTATTCAGCTATAAATAGTGCCTTGTGCATCATTAAAGACAATTATTTTTCTTAAAAGATAGTGTAAGGAAAGGTTTTTTTCTCTCTTCCTTTGATATGCTGCAGATGAATATAAGGATATCTCTTATTTCTTACATTACAAAGTCCTTATCTGACACAATAGAGTTACATATCAAAGCAATATGTATTTCAGATATTTTATTTATAGAAAGAAAATGTACATATACTAAGAATAACTGAGAAATTAAAAAGTATTTATAGCTACTTCCTACCACCAGTGTTCAATTCCTAGAGATTACTGATAGATTTCTAGAGTGGCCTTGCTGCTAAAATTGCAACGTATTCATCAGTCCTTTGCCAGATTAAATGAGGAAGCTACTGCCTATGAAGTGTAAAGTCTCCTTCCAGAGTTTCTGCAGATGAGAAGACATACAGTACCTTCCTAGAAGGAAGTAATCACTTCACAAATCTGCAGTATTTTTCAGTGCTAGGAATACACATAGGTACAGTGGATTTCGGTATTATATATCCAACTGCAAATATTTGTTTGAACCTTTCACTTCCTACCCACCCTTCTTAAAATGAAGGGGGTTAATTGTAATTAACTTCTCTCTCCAAACAATTGAAGAAATTTATTAAATTAAATTCTTTTACAATGGTTAATAAAATTTCTGATACAGGCAAGACAAAAATTAATAATTTATGTCTTGGAAAGGTATTTTAAGTTCCTAATTAACACATACTGTATAGCATCTGTCTATAGGCGTTATTTAAATTTTATACAACTTTGGTAAAAATCTTCAAATATATTCATCATCAAATCCTCTTGCTTTTATCTGAAATATGGTAGATGTGATTATTAGGCAACTGAGGGGTAGACAGATCTGTCTAGCCTGAGTTTCTACATTACTTATTTTCAGCACAGGAAAGTGATACTCATCGGAAGAATGAGATATACTGATCACAGGATTTCCTTCACACTGCTTACACAATGCAAAGCATCTTCATGTTATGAATATCACTGGTAAGACTGCAAGAACTTTGTTCAATACAACATAGTTTCTGAGGAAAATTCATGAGGTATTAAAATAATAAAAAAAGTTAATGGAAAGATTTCTCCCTGCCAGTTCCTTTCCCCAAGTACATAACTAGCAGGTTCTATCCATCTGACTTGAAAACGTCCCAATATACGTGACTCCTCTCACTTCCCTGAGAAGATTATGACACCCTAGAGTATAACTAATGATTAAAACTAAAGTATAAATAAAAGTGTTCCCCGCCCCCCCCGAAACTCAGCTTAAATTTCCCTTTGTCTTATTTCAATCTCCTTTCTTCTGTGAGAATCCATGTCCTTGTGTAGGACCTCATCGAGAGGGCTTTAAACTAGACTCGAA
>WAAD01022507.1:15950-28220 GCA_013389945.1 Fregata magnificens
GCGGGGGAGGAGGCGGCCGGCGTGAGCCGGGGTTACGGCCCCCGCGGCGCCGGGTCGGTGGCCCGCCTTCCTCAGGAGGGTGGCTGTGCGCGCTCCCTGGAGAAGGCCGGGGGGGACTGCCGCTTGCTGACCGACCGACTGACTGCCTGCCTGCCGCCTTCAAAGGCTCCGTCCGAAGCGCGTGGTCTGCAGGCTGCGGGTCGCTCCTTTAGAGGCAGGCTTCCCTGCCCGACCTTGCACCTCGCTCAGCAAATCGTCCTGCGGCTTCTTACTCAGAAGCGGGGCTTTCAATATAATACGCCGAGCGTGACTGTCCCCGCTCAAGTGTGGTAGCGATTTCTCAACTTGTACGCTTTGTATAGGGCGATAATCCGTTCCATGTGACCCACTTCAGCTTTTAACCTCATAATACCTTTTCCAGCTAGCATGTGGATGGCGCTCACCTTTAAATAGTAGAGCGGCCGGTGACGGTTCGTAGTCCCTGCACTCGTTGTATTTGTCTCTTTCTTCCAATGAGAAGCCAAAAAGACAAAACTACTTCTCACTTGGGTCCCGAGCGGTGTCATAGCCCCTAGAAGCGGTGGTGTATGAACATCGATAATTCCCAGTTCGGGGCCTTCTTTCGGCTGAGCCAATGACTTGGTATCTGCATTCCCTTTGGATCTGGTGTTCTGCTTTTAGTCTGATGTATCCATTAAACAAATATCCTGCTTTTCAGTTGCCCAGGGCTCAGTTTCTCTTTGTACTGCTTCTCTTGTTCTGCTTTTTTCATCCATCGGTCAGCAAGTCTGTCACTTCAGCTTTAGTTTTCCCTATCTTAATGTGGAGCCTTTTTGCTCTAGCTGCAGCCCATCCTTCCAGTCCAGATCTCATTGACTTGAAGACCTTCGATGCAGAAGAAGGATCTGGTGTGTCTCAAAGTTGATAGAATCATAGAATCACTAAAGTTGGAAAAGACCTCTAAGATCATTAAGACTGTTCTGGAAGGTGGTCTCCTTGCCTTTGTCAGGGTTCTCATCGTCTGCCCAGTATTGGACTGTTCTAGCATCTACTGTCATCCTACTCTGGAAACTTCCTTAATGGACCTCGGTATATCTTCTCTTCGTCAGAAGAGGGCATTCTGTATTCTGCATCTTTTGAACTTACTGGTTAGCTTTATTTGCACAACTTATATTCTCGTATTTCTCTTGCACTGAGAATACTAAAATTCATGCCCTGCTTTCAGATCAAGCGTTATGTTTCTTATCTGTGTCTCCTTTAAAACACTGGTTTTCCCCTGCCATTATAATACTCTTCTGCTGCTAGTGGACAGCAGCTTTGACCCAGTCATCATCCTGAGATGGGTGCCAGTCTGTTGTGTCTGTCTGCTCTGTAACTGGGAAGCAATGGGCTGGAGTAGGCCCCAGTGGCCAGGGAGGGTGTTAGATACGTGATTTGAAGACCAGAGACCTTCTGTCCTGAGAACTAGCCCTGGTTTCAGATGAAATCAAGGAAACGTAAAAATGTCTGGAATGGGCATGAATGTCTTGGGTTGGAATGTCTTGGGTTGCCTGAAGTCTGTGTTTTCCCGACCTTTACAGAGATATGTATGCAATGATAGAGCATCTTATGCTCTGAAAAGGTGTGAGCAGTGCAAGTCTAACTCTATGTCAGCCAAGCTTTTGAGCTGTGCTAGATTTTTAACTATAGAGACATGGCTGTTGTTATGTATGATTTTATATTGTCCTAGTGAAGAAAATGAATTTGGGTTGAAAGCCATACACTGAAAATACCTTGGGACCTAGAAGAGGACCCTGAGCTTAGGAACTATTGAGTACCTAAAATTATTTAGTTACACTGCTTAAAGTACTGGTGGGAATTCAATTTCTTTAAATCCCCAAATCATAAGCAATTGATTTAAATCGGTGTTAATAATACATATCAGCATCATGGCATACAACACAGTTGGTCCCAATTTTGCAAAAGCCCTTAGGTGAGCCTTCCAGTTCTTGTCCCCTTCAGTAAGGACAAGCTGAGATCCACTTGTGTGGGCTAAAGGCAGGATTAGGTTACAGCTTTCATTGTCTTGGGATTCTTGGGGTGAATGTATAGATAAAAATACTTTTTCTAGCCTTAAAAATCTTTCTAGGGGGGTCTCCTTGATATAGTGATGTTCTAAATGTTCTATCTCAAATTAACGATGGATTACAGTAGTGACATACAATATCATACAATGGTGTGAGAGAAGCAGAACTGGTAAAAAGTCAGAGAAGGAAGGTGTAGGTGACTGACTTCATCTTTCTCAGTACATGTGTAATATTGTTTTGCTAATCACCTCCGTATTTAATTACATGTTTAAGGTAAATTGAATGACGATTAGAAGCCTAATTAAGCTCCATTAATTTTTCTTAGGTATTCTTAAGCAGGTTAAAGATTACATTAAAGAATGCAGCAAGTGCCAGGAAAAGCTAGATCGCTCTAGATCTCTGTCAGATCCTTCTGAAATGCTGGAGGAACTAGGACTGGATGCAAAATCTCATGAAGACAGTAATGAAACAGATGATGAATTGAGTAATTCGGCATCAATCCCAGCTGCATCCCCAAAGCCTGTGAAGAAGAAGCCAATAGCGAAGCATGAGCTTGTATTTGTAAGTACCATTGTTTACATCTGAATGTATTTAAGATGTTTGTCGATGCGTTCTTAGTCATATGTTTTCCATTGCTGTGATAGTCTTGTAATAATAATATGACATAAATTTTGCCAAAGATATTCAATATGTGGAAACGGGTTACTGGTATATATGACATGAAATTAATTATAGTACGTCATCTTTGGAAAATAAAATCACCCTGACTCCTATTTATGAATATAGGACCCAAGGGAAAGTGAATGGCAAAAGTAGAAGTCGTAAAGCATCACATACAAGATTCTCATGGAATCTATATCTGTTCCTTAATAAATGATGCTATATTTGTATATAAAATTCTTGTTGATAACTGGGGGCTCATATGCACGTAAAGATTTTCAAATCTAGAAACCGTTTCAGACTGTAGCATTGAAAAATACCGTCAAAGAACTGTTTGAATATCCGTGTCTTCCCATTTTTCCAGTTGTCTGTTTTAACTGTGTTTGGAGGGAGGGTGAAGCTTGACGCGTTTAAAGGAAGAAAACAATAGTAAAGTTAAGCTGTATATTATACAGGCTTGAACTGATTGTACGGTTGCAGAAAATAATCCTTTTCTGTGTTTCAGTGTGAATGCTTAAAAAGGCACAGTCTAAATGTAATGAAGTTCTCATAATGTTGTTTATGACAGGTTGACAGTAAGGGCCTTGTGAAGCAGTCATCTTCCAAACATTGTCTGTCAGTCTTAAACCAACTGAATCAGCAGAGGCTTTCCAATCAATTCTGTGATGTGACTCTGCTGATTGAAGGAGAGGAGTACAAAGCTCACAAATCTGTCTTGGCAGCCAACAGCGAGTACTTCCGAGAGCTCTTCATTGAAAAGGGAGCTGTCTCTAGTCATGAAGCTGTAGTGGATCTGTCAGGTGAATTGTTGTGGGTTTCAAAGCTAGAAATCATAATATCCTAAGTAAGGTGTACAGTATTTGATTCAGTCTTTTTTGAGTGTTTGAGACAACCAAATATTTTATCTTGCTTTTTTCTCTCTTTTAATCTAAAAGTATTTTGTGTGGATTTTAATGCTAAAGTGATCACTCTGGTTTTGCGTAATCTGATCTTCCATATTGAATGGACTATGGGACTTCATCTTAAAATTTCTGAGAAGCATTGGATTTATTCTTACCTTGCTTAGGTCTGTTTTCTCCTCGTATTAGTCACAAACAAAAGAAGGGAACATAATCAAATGCTTGAATACATCAAGAGGGGATGTTGACTAGCTTCTCAGAGACCTGTTTAGCTGAACAAATACTAAATTGTTTCTTATGTCTGTGAAATGCTATTATAAGTGTTTCTGCTTATTTCTCAAACCTTCTGGTACCTTAAAGATAGGAGACGATCCTAAAATAAATGTTCTAAAAATAGCTTTGTAGTGATGAAGAATACTGTACAGAACATATGCCTACTGCGTTGCTTTCTCATTAGTTTCTTAACTGTGTCTGTCTCTGCACGACCAATAGACGTGCACAATCAATAGACTTCTAGTATGATGGTCCAGAAGGTCCTCCAAATTAAATATTTGATTTATGATTTACAGAACTGTGGAAAATTATACCAAATGCTTATTTTTAAGCATTTCTATCTATATATCCATATCTTTATTTTTTTCATTAGCCACTTCCTTGTCTTATTTTTCTGCCACATTAGTTTTTACTTCAGTCCTGACTACTTTCTGAATGTAGCAGGTCCAGAAAGACTTTGGTTAAATTAGGGTTAATCTGCTTCAAAAATATTGTGGCGCTCTCAGCATCTTGAAACATTCTTCTCGAGAATTTTATTGCGAAGCTACCTCAGTTCTACTTACTTATTGGAAAAGTTGTCTGAGCTGACTTCCACATAGAAAATACGCAATTGAGTCTCAGTGGAGTGGCTTCAATGTTACTTGCAAGTGTTTAGTTCTAAATTTCAGACTTAACCATATCAAAGGTGAACTGTTGTATCCATCATGGGATATTTTGGTGTAATTCGGGGTCATCAGTGTTTGCTCTAATCTCTTGTTTATTCCTGGTAGGGTTCTGCAAGTCCAGTTTCCTGCCTCTATTGGAATTTGCTTATACTTCAGAACTAACTTTTGACTTCTGTAGTATGGCAGAAGTGGCCATGCTTGCCCGGCATCTCTTCATGTCAGAGGTCCTCGAAATCTGTGAAAATGTGCACAAACAGATGGAAGAGAAACAAATTACAGTGTACCAAAAGGGAGATATTCAAACAGTAGAGTCAACACAAAATTTAGCAGAGCAGACTGAAGTTGAGATGCAGCCTGTGGACAGTGCTGAGCAACCTGAGCTTGCAGCTGGTGAAGTGCCAGTAGCTGTGAATGGAGCTCCTTCCTCTGCTGGGACCGAGGAGGCAGCAGCACCGCAGCCTGACCTCCTGCCTCCAGAGCCTGTGGAGGCCACTCCAGATGATCTTACGAAGCCTATGGAGCAGTGTGATACAACTGAAAATTACGTCAAGATGCAGCTGCTGGAGAGCATTTCAAATAGCACTGTGTCTGTCGTAGAGGCTGAGCCATCGGCTGTGGAAGCCATGGACACACAAAGTCAAACAGAAGTTGAGGCAAATCAAAATGAAAGTGGTAAAGCAAATGTAGATACTGCTTCTGAAGACTCCTCAGAAACACTCAAACAAAAACGTGGCAGGCAAAGTAAAGAACAGAGCATTTCAGCTTCTCAACCGGAAAGCCTAGCTTCCAGCCAAGATGATACTTACAAAAGCAAGCTTCGCCAGCGTTCTGTCAGTGAAGGGGGATATATCAGATTGCATAAAGGAATTGAAAAAAAACTGCAAAATAGAAAGACAAATCCTAAATCTGCAATACAGCAGGTATTCTACCTGTCTGGGCCTGTTGTCAGTAGTCGTCCAGTGTTTCGAGAGCAATCTGAAAAGACTGTTTCCCGATTCCAAGCACTGTCTGGCAAATGTTTTTCTTTTTTGAGCGATTAACATTACTGCAAACCAAAGTAACGTCTAAGATGTGACAGTTGTGGGGGAAAACAAACAAACAAACAAACAAAACAAAAACAAAACCCAAACAAACCCCCAATTGGTGTCAAAATTCCTTCCATACTGAAGATCTTTAGAATGCTCAGTGACCTTAGCCCAGCTTGAGTACCCTCTCACAGCTTCTTAGGGTTGGATAGAAAGTGTATCTTCTCCCTACAATTTTTAATGATCTGGGAATTTAATTCTTAACTAGCATGTGTGTACATCAGTCATAGGCAAATGTATTTATCTATTAGAGAAGTGAGACCCCACGTTTGTTAAGACTTGAAAACAGAGTATTGTGGATGAAAAATCTGACCTCCTATGTAGATCTTAAGACATAGTCATAAGTCACAATAGTGCAGTCCTGCTACTTTCAGATTGGGGTCAGTTAAAAAAACACAGGTTCAAAGAGCACTGGTATTAAAAAGTCTAGCATTCAGACATATTAAATGTTTAGTTTTCAATTTTTTTTTCTTTTTTTTAATGAAATGGTCTTTTAATGAAAAAGTCTTACTCTTTCCCCTTCAGGAGCCTCTCCTATTTCAGTGCCTATGGATAGCTGACATTCACCTCATTGAGCATTAACACATTTGGTTTTTTTGACAGAGTACACTTTGCCTTACTCATTGCACATTGGCTAAATCTTACGAAGAACTGTTAATTTCCGAGGTGTTCTGTGAGACATTTACATACTAGAGCCACCAGTCCCACACGCAGGGGGATAATTTGTTGTCATTACAACACCCTTGTAAATAGAAATTGTAGCATTAGTCTCCTTTTACAGATGGACAGCTTAAAGCCCAGATATTAAGACTAGCACAATCAAAATATTTGAGCAACCTAGCTATGATGGTTGGAGAATGACAAGTTTTTGTTCTGTTTTGGGAGGGGGAATATCTACCTTCAGGAACAGCTCCTGTTAACTTATTTTGCAGTTTTTAAATTTGGCCCGTTTGACAGATGAAGTCTACAGACAGGGGCCGCCTATGGAAAAAAGAAATTGGTTTAGATAATTGCTCAGAGTCAGACTCAGGAATAGGTTTCTGCTTTCCTAACTCATTTCATAGCTTTTAGCATTTTTGTCTCATGCATCCCTCAACTCCCCACCATGGCACTGGATCCTGTATAAGCATTGGGAAGGAGACGTTCCTTCACAAGTTCCCAGTTTTGATGCTGGAAGAATAACAGGAAAGAGAGGCTGCAGGAAAAAATGCTGCTGACTTTTGAATTACTGTAATTGCAGTTGGCATGGAGATGTTGGGGATGAAGCGTACTTTGCATGAACGGATTATTTTCCAAGCTCTTACTAATCATCTGCTGAACAAAATTATTTTTGTGGCTTCACAATTTAGCCAAGTTTGCATAAGTTTTCAGAGCAACAGCAATTAAAAATTAAAATGTTGTCCCTGCGTTGAATTTCAGGTTGTTTTTGAGACACATGGAAGGGCTAGCATGTTTTCAAAAACTGTTAGATACCTCACTTGTTGAGAGAACAGGAAGAAGAAATGGGGATGCTTGTACTTTTTTCCCTTGCCTTATTCTCAGAAACCTGAAGGGGAGATATCTGACACAGGCAATTTCAGCCTCATCACTTAGAATTTGGCTTTTAAAGAATTTGACAGCAAGTTTCTACAATGGAAAATTAGATTATCAGCTCCAGGTAGCACTGCCAATACTGCCTAACAAAAACCCACTAGTGCTTAACAAAAAAAACCCCAGACCACTAGTAAAGCTGGAATGCTCTTAACCAGAAAGAACTTTGCTTAAATAATATAATTTTTTTTACCGGTTATTAATAACTCAGTTTTTGCTGGCTGGTAAAAAATAATTAGGCCACTTTTTTTTTTTAATCTGATGGCTTTTGTAGTAAAGCAAATGTAAATCCTGAAAAGGGAAGTTGGAGCTTAGGAAAGGGTTGGAAACATTTGATAGAAATTGTGATTGGCAGTACTTTGTGGTTCCTCTGTAACTATCCCTTAGCTCTCACTTAGCCAGTTACTCAGGGCTGAATAGTTAGTTGTCTCTGAACTGGTAAGTCATTGTCTGCCTATAATTATAATCAGTTTATGGTTTTAAAACAAGACCAGTTTTTCACCCACCATGAGGTCTGTAGTTTTGCAGTGAACTGAAAGGGGGTAACGTTCTAGCAGCTGAGTAAACTGAGCAAAATTAGGTGGTAGTATAGTAACACACAGAAACATCAGCGTTTAGTACTAACTTGCAGACGAAGTATGAAATACAGTGTAGTAAAGTTCATTCAAGGGTTATGTTTTTCCAACTTAGGTTGCCATGAAGCTGGTACAAAGAGGGAAAAAAATGAAACAGCCCAAAAGAGAGACCATGGAAAATAATGAAGTAGAAGCTCAGCACAAATGCACTGAGTGTGGAATGGTGTTCCAGCGGCGCTATGCACTTATAATGCACACACTGAAACATGAAAGATCTAAAGAGTATAAATGCCCAGTAAGTTGGGGTTTTTTTGTCTGTAAACCTCCCTCTTTATGAAAATTCATTCGGTAATGACATTAGTAATTCTTTTTCTTGCCTTTTTTTGTACATGTATTTATTTTCCTTACGGATTTTAGTGGCGGATGCAGCCCTGATCTGGATGGGGTGGGGTGAAATGTGGTGCAGCCACATGGCCTGACAGCACCATGTGACACGGGAGTACGCTTGCTGCTCAAGACAGTGCTGACATGGGCTTCACTTTTAACCTTACCAGTAAATTTGCAACTGTGTTTAGATTAGCCTGGAAGTTAGCCTCGTTGGGAAGTGATCAGTGGTTCTGTCAGTAGCCATAAAATTCAAAATTTACAACTATTAATTAACCTGAGATAAAATGCCTGTTGCAGTCAGGCTATAGACCTAGCTAATCATATTACTACACTAAAACATTCAACTACCTTTTTTTTTTTTTTAAGTAATTTTGGAGTATTGAATGCAAAGTAAAGTTGTAATATTTTTTTTCCCCAGTTGTGTAAAAAAGAATTCCAGTATGGTGCCTCCCTGCGAGCCCATCTTGTCCGGCACACTCGGAAGACCGAAGCGAACACTGCAGCTGCTAGTGTAGAAGAGACAGGCGCGTCTTCGGTGAAAGGGAGAACTAAACGGGAATTTATCTGTGACATATGTGGGAGAACTCTACCTAAGCTCTATTCTCTCAGAATACATATGCTCAAACATACAGGTGTAAAACCACATGCGTGCAAGGTAAAGAGAAAGTCCTTTTACTCTGTCATCAAATTAGTAATGTTTTCCTGATATTTTAGTATTGACACTCTGTCCTAAAATTTAGGTTAATTTAGGTCACTTCAGAATGGGGAAAACTACTGTAACATTCCTGATGAAAATTCTTGTAGTCCAAGACTGAGAGAACTAGAATGAAGTTGAATCATGAAAGTTTATATTCCTGTATCTAGAAGAATGTCTTCCCTTGAGCATTCCTTTTTAACAGACCAGTTCTGCCACTGGTGCGAAATCACAGGCTTGGCCATCCTGGTTCCCAAGAAACACAGGTTTTGTTGTGTTTGAAGTTAAACATCTATTGCATAATGAGTTTTATTTGTCCTATTCCACCGGATATGGATTCTTTTTTTAGGTTTGTGGAAAGACCTTTACATATAAGCATGGATTAAAAATGCACTTAGCTCTCCATGAAGTACAAAAACAGTTCAAGTGTGACTTGTGTGAAAAGTCTTTTGTCACAAAAAGAAGTCTTCAGGAACACATGAGCATTCATACAGGTAAGTGATGAGAAAGAGGATCCTTTTACTTTGGTTGGCTATTGTATGCTGCTGAATTTTAACGTTGTTCTTCAGTGTCAAAGGAACTGTTTAAAAAAATAAACAAATAGTAGTTTCTCCTTTTTCTTCTACTGGTTAGGCAGCTGAGATAAAGGTAAGTAGTCATTTTACATTTATTTTCTGGGCTTATTTTACCATAGCTTTAATGTTATTATGCAAATGTTCTATACAAGAGCAGGGGATCATGGTTGGTCTGTTCCTATGTTTTTATGTACATATTTATGCCTGTATCATGTCAATTCAACAAAGATAGGCAACAAGCTGGAATGTTCTGGAGCACTTGCACTTTCAGCCTATCCTTTCAGAGCAAAACATACCAATTTAAATCCCTGAGAATCTCCATATATGTTTTATAAGACTTGCTGTACTAATACTGAAATTTTATAAAACCTGGTATCTTGAAAGATTTTAGCATGTGAAAAATAACAATATAATAATTTAATACAAGCAGAGTTTTAAAATTCTAATGTGTAGAAATTGTCTGTGGGGTTTTTTTCCCCGAGTTGGGGGGGAATCAAAAGTAAGAGACTGTTTCTGTTAAGACAATTTGTTCCAGAAATGAAGGAATTTATGTTAGTACTCAGCACTCCTAAATTGATGAATTGGAGCAGCAAACTTTTATTTTATGGTGGTTCCACAAATTCAAGATGTAAGTCAGCCATAAGCAATGCTGCGTTGCTGGAGAAGTTGCATGAATACAGGCAATTGGGGTTTTTTCACACAAGAGGGCAATTTTTTAGGCTGTTCACTTTTCATGACTAATTAGTAGCTGCAATGTTGTACCTGTGTTTAAAAACATGCCATAAAGTAATTTAGAGTTGCTACTCCCCCCTCTGTGTATTATTACATTGGCACATACGTAATACGCTTAAACATTCCATCTGTGCGTAACTAAACCAACTTCTCTTTGTAGCACTGCTCTGATTACTTAAGGTAAATTATATGAGAAGAAAAAAAACGCTTTCACAAAGCACTGCAGAGACACGGAGGCCTGGCTTTGTAATGTGTTTTGTTTTGGTTTTATCAGGAGAATCCAAGTATCTTTGCTCCATCTGTGGAAGATCTTTCCACAGGGCATCAGGACTCAGTAAACACATAAAGAAACACCAGCCAAAGCCTGAAGTTCGTGGATATCAGTGTACTCAGTAAGTTGGTTGGTGGGGTTTTTTGGTGGGCTTTTTTTCTTAACGTTAATGATCCTAGTAATTTTAAAGACTAAAAGCAGCTTCCTGTTGTAGCATAAAGCTGTTCACTGGCCTGGAATAAGACTTCTAAAGCGTAAGAGTAAAAAACGCACTTTTGTTAATACATGCATTGGAGAGCAAAAGCTTGTTTTCTAACGGTTACCCAGCTCTAGTTTCATACAGTTCTTTTTTTTAATGAGTGTGTGTGCGCTTGTAGCTGTAATCAGTAGCTATGTGGTTTTAAAGTTCCCTTGCAGGGCAGATAGAAGAGTGGTAAGCTTGTCAGAGGCGAAGGGCCTTCAGCCTGTTCTTGCCCTCCTTTACTGTGATAGTTGATTTCAGTTTAATTTGAAAATTTCCTATACAGTCTATGATGTCATGTATTTGTGTGCACTGCAACACACACTGTGTTTAGCAAACAGCTCTGCAGGAACATCATAAATTAAGACTCACTGACTATTGCAGTTAACTTGATTATAAAACTTATATGACCACTTAAATATCTTTACATTATGGACCTTAGTTTAGCAGAAACTCTGTAACTGGAAAGAGCATGTCTCCTAGTGCATTAGCAAAACATGGATACTTTTTCCATGACCAAGCAGACTATAGGAGAACGTTTCAAGTGACCTGACCTGCAAAAGCTTAAATGGTGCTTAATTTCCAAACCGTCAGTTAGGTCTCTGGAAAACTGTATCAGGTATTAAGAAGGGTTGTACAATTTACGTGATTGCCTGTATGCAATTCATGGTTTTAATGAAAGCTTTAGTCTAACGTATTGTTTAAAGTATCTCTGGTAGTGCTGCTGCATGCCAGCAAAAATAATACTTTCTAACTGCTCAAAACTCACTTTAATTCTGTCAGCAATGTTCTTATTTAGTGCTCTGTAATGCTAAAAATATCCACCTTAGAAATGCAAAGAATAGAGTTAGTAGGGTCCACAACAGGGACAGAACTGTTTAATGAAACATGCTAGGGAAGGCAATTTTGGGTTTGAAGGAGAAATATATTTTAAAAAATAATTTTTTTTTTTACTCAAGGCAGTGCAGTCATGGATACAAAAGGTTATCTTGATGGAGAAGGCATTTTGATTACCCAACTCCGTCAAAACAGACACAGTCCTTGTTTCTTCTACAGTGAAGATCTCTACTAAGAATATAATTCATGTTGTCACAAATGGTTTAGAGAGCTTCACTAAGCAATAACCAGACTTCAGTTTTCTAGTTCGGTGGCTTGGTATGTAAATCTCCCTGCCAGGCTTGAGTTTGAGCTTCTGGCCCAGTTGAACAAAGCTTAACATGAGTTATTTTCCTAAAATGTTCATGGAAGTTTTCCATTGAAGTAGGTATTCTATTAAATTGCAAGTAGTGTGTGAGAGTGTCAGAGGGTGGTGGTGGTGGTTGCTTGAGTTTTTTACTTCTCTAATGGCTTTTCCAAATATGCAATCCATGAGGGGAGAGTGCCAAGTGCCAACCCCATTCAAGACCCTCAGGGGCCTTTGTGATACTTTTTGATGTGGATCTGCAAACCCAGGATCCCTGAGAGCCCTGTTTGAACTGGAGCTGTCAGTTTTTCCAGCCTAGAAGGAGGAGGTTGTTTGGGTGGCTCAGGGACCATCACCGTTGTTTTTTGTTTTGT